>CM035160.1:48447940-48590675 GCA_020205615.1 Panax quinquefolius | reverse complement strand
AGTTCGTTAAGTTATTAATGGGCTGTGTTAGCAGGTAGGGGTAGGGGAGCAGCGATTACAAAGGGTAACCAACCAGATACATTTTAAAAGAATTTAAAGTGTAGGTCCACAGGTTGAAGGGAGACCACGGACCCGATAGAGCTGAACTTGGGTAAGAGGAAATAGAAGGCGTTTGTTAACTACAAGCGTGAGGAGAAGTATGAGACTTGACTTGCGATTTCTGCGATGAAAGGGGAAGCGGAGAAGGCTTTTTGGTGGGAGGCTCGCGAGGAATGAGGAGCTAGGGGTGATCAACATCAGTGAGAGCAACGATTTAAGAAATTTTTCGAGGAACTATTTTCCCTCTGAGCATGCTTGAGGAGAATTGAGATTAAGTTCTTAGAACTTAAACAAGAGACGTAACAGTTCCAGTGTCACGAATTAAATTGATGAATTAGCTTGAGGTTGCTCACATGATGGACCTTTGGTGGAAGAAAGGCTCGTGGGTTTGAGTGAAAATTTGAAACCCTAACTTTATAAATAAAATTTATGTGGTTTAGAACCTTGTAGTACTTGGACCATTCTAGAAAGCAATCATTACGGGAAGAATTGGTAGGCAGGGCATTGAGCAGTATTCCCCACGAGAGAGAAGAATAAACGCATGGGAGATGAGGATCAGCGGCCGGAGGGAGCGGTGGTAGTGGTAGTATCATGAAAAGAGGAATGGTTTTAACTCTGGGGAATGCAGGGTGAAACAGAGGATTCCCCAGCATTGGATGAAGGGCCCTGATATGTGGAAAAGAGTCATTTGAGAATCTGTTGTTTGAAGGAAATTGGTTTATTTCTTTAAATGGGGAGGGTCGTATATCACCCGAATTGTCTTAATCTTCCAGAAGGGTGAGGGCTATTTTGTTTATTGGATCCCGATGGAATACGTTGCGAGAAATTTCCCCGAAGAAGGAATGGAGGGTATGAGGAGGTCTTCAGCTGGTGAGTAAGTTAGCCGTTCTCTAGAATGACCACCATGAGGTAGACCTATGACCCGATGCTTTTAATATAATTTATCGAAGATCACAGTTACGCATTGGGATGTAGTAGCGAATAATATTCGGATCAAGTAGAAATAAATCTTTGTGTGTTGTTTGATTAGGCTATCTTTCAACATGTTCTTTTTTTTGCGTGTGAATTGCCTAATGCGATTATGTTTATTTCCTAAAGATTAAAATACCTTTAGACATTAAGGTAGCGAGCGAAGATAATTCCCAATTGGACACATTAAGTAGGAATTATTGCGTAGATATTAGAGGTAAAAACCATGGTAGATCTTTTCGGAAATCGATTGAGATAATTTGATGTAATTCTCGAGGTATGGATTGGTTGATTAACCATAGAGCAATAATGAGTTGTCATAAAAAAGTGTGAACCTTGTTTCTAAGAAATCAACAGTGGCGTTTATGGTAATAAATCACCGGGCGCTCTTTTTTCTAACCATGACAAGCTAGGAAAATGTGTTGAGGAAGGGGTTTATAGGATACATGTGTACGTATTATGGATACCAAAAGTGGAAGCTGATTATTGGAACAAATATCCTCATAGTTACAAGAGTTCGCGGATGTATTCCCGGAGGAGTTACCCGAGGTATTCATGGCAGGGATAGAGAGGTAATTTGTGATTGATTTATTCTCAAGATGCGACACCAGGTTCTACAAGGCACCTTATAGAGATAAATGATGGAGATGAATGAGTTAATGGTTCAGTTACAAGAACTATTAGATAGGATGCACATTCAACCAAGTCGTTTTAGGGGAGCAAAATGCAGTTTGTATTGACGAGAATTTGGATATTCATTAAAATCTTAAAATATTGAATTGTTGTTAAATAATAAACTATCTTGAAAATAAGTAAATGGATTTCACATTTTGGGAAGAAATTTTTGGATTGAATTTTTTTTGTATTCGCGGGTTTTAGATCCATATCAGAGCTAATCCCGAACGATATGATACAGAGCGATTCTTCAGCAGAGCTTACTGCTTGAAATACTGAAATGTAGCCACCATGACCATTTCTCGCTTAACATTTGTTGCTAAGCGGGGAATTGAATGAAGACATCCGGGTTTATGGCTTAGCTTCAGGTTAATGATGTATATGTTATGTGAGTATGATCATATATATAAATGATATGGGTAAGATCAATTATTGGTTGAATAAGTTATATCGAGGATAAAACTTAAAGTTAAATTGAGCGTCAACGTTTAGTTAGAATACCCTAACGACATATAAAAACTTCCATACCTGGGTTCTAAAACCCTAATTTTAGTTGCAGAAATCAAAACCCTAATTGAGGATTATGAAAAACCTAACTTGTAATCTCGGAGACTTAAGTGTATTGATTATAAGATTAATTAGGGTAAAGCCTAGCAATTAATTTAGAAAACCCAAATTTTAAAATTTAAAACCCTAATTATTAAAATTTGAAACCCTAATGTACAATTATGAACCTAATTGCTAAATTAGCATTTTTTAATTAGGGAAATATTAATCCCTACTAATTAAGCTTGAATTATGATTGAAATCTTATTATAATTAGAAAACCCTAATTATAATTTAGAAATCATAATTTTCTATTTTAAAACCTAAATTGAAATCCTAGAAAATAATTTTTAACCTAAGGGTTGTAAGTAAATGTCAAATGTGCCATTAAAAATTCAAGCTAAACGACACATGTGCCCTCTCTCGCATTATCGACTTGCATTTGTGGATCTTTGCTATATAATTGGTAAGTCACCAACTCTAACAACTCAATGTGCTAAAATATCACGCGATCAAATTTTATTTGATCGCGAACTACATTCTGCTGCTGATCGATTTACGCAATCAATGAATACGTAAGTATACACTACCAACAAGTAATAAAGTGAAAGTAAAGTATCGTTCCCGAGAATTATTTAATAAAATTACCAAGTACTAACTCTTAACCAAATCAATTTTATTTAAACAAATAAATTGTGATTTTTTCTAATTAAGAAAACTAAATTAAAACAATTAAAAGAGATTATTCTAAAAAGCAAATAAACAACTAAAATTTGAATGAATTAGGATAAATAAGGTTAAGACTCAATATCCCCAATTATGAATTATAAATCAATTATTCAACTATTCCAATTATTATGTCTCTTTGAATTGTTATTGAGAATTTCAAATGCCAAAAGCCCTCTCTGATGAGTGATCAATTGCTTATTTAACCTGATTAATTTTGCACATATCTCTATGCAAAAACAATTGAATTAAACTCAAACATCGGCTATCCCAATTCCTTATGTGTTTTACATGCGGCAAAATAGATATTCTCATTCTATTCACAAACCTAATTATTCACTATGCAAATAACTAATTCACATGTCACCATGCTCAGGTTCTAACCCTAAAATTCCTTTCTCAATTCCTTCTAGAGTACCAAGGTAATTACTGATCATATAATTAATCAATAAGCACAAAGCAAGATGAACAATTCACTTTCAACATAAATAATTAGAATAAATCAAATAATCAATTCATAATCATAAAAGTTCAATTGAAATCTTAATGAAAGAGTTAGTTCATAATTAATGAATTAAAATCAAGAATCCATAATTGAATAGACATTAAAAGATAAAAGTAAGAGAAGAGAAGAGAATATAATCTATTGTCGATAGCCTTGAGACTCCTCTTTCGCTCCTCGCTTTGAATCTTCAATGGTCTCCAAGTTGCTTCAATCTCCAAAACTAATAAGAACTAGGATTATGTTCTAATCTAAAGGAGTGTTTAATCTAGTCTAATCTATGTAATCTCCTTTATTTTATGCCTTACATAATGTATTTATAGATTACAAGTCCAATTTTTAGTTTAGAACAAACCAAATCAATTTGGAGTCAAAAGGTGTCAAAATTAATTCAAAACGCGTCCGAGGCCGCACCAAGCCTCTTCCCCAGCGCCCTTACTATTCACTTTCACGGCTTGAGAATCGCCTTATAGCGCTCCGGCGGCTGGAATTAAACCTAAAATTAGCCCCATTGACTGTTCTACAAGCAGTCCGACATTTTACGCTCCAACGTCCTTTGGGAAAAATGGCTATAACGTCTTCGTCTGAACTCTGATTTAGATGATTCAAGATGATACAGAAAGAGGAAAAGTAGATCTACAACTTTCATTCTTTAAGAATTTCGAAATAAGGTCTGTAGAAATACTCAAATTGGCTCTGAAGTGACTCTTGCTATGTAAATGGCAAGTCGAAAATGCTAATCTAGCCACCTTAGAGGCGATAGATCCATATAACTTTTGTCCCAATTCCTACAAAACAACATAAAACATGCTTGAATAGACATAAACACTTAAAACATCCTAAAAGACTTTAGAACAACAATAAATTAAGCTAGCGAATGTATCCAATTCATGTATAAAACTCACTCATCAATTCTACATTATAATATATAGATTGAGAGAGAAAAGTACACAAAAATAGCTCATTTGTTCATAATCATCCAACCAAGTCTCTCTCTAGACCCACAAAATATATTAGCAAATCACTCCCAAATCGTGTCCCCTACTACTTCCATAACAAATCAGAACCCCATATTCAAGATCGAGGCTCAAAATGGTATAAAACCATAATCTTCAAAATCTTATGATCTCGATGTTAGATGTTGTCATTTTGAATTATTGATAGTACTTCAGAATTATCATCCTGCTATCAAGATATACGATTCCTATGTTTCAAGCAAGCATGCTTTTAAAAATGAAATTGTTATACTTGGCCGAGCTTGTTATTCTCACACTTGCTTGAACCATATGATTGCGCAAATTAGACGATATGACCAAAGGATTCACAAGGATAAAGTGAAGGCTAAAACGAACTTGTAGATTACCTATGTAATAGTATAGGTTTGAAATGATATATTCGATAATATGACAAGAACAAATGTAACGGTTATAAAGAACCTGGGGAATGTTAGTATTGTTTTGGAATATATATAAGACATATTCGTTCTTTTGAGGCATTTTAATTGAATGTTTGTGTGAACTGTAGCACCGTGGAGCACCATCTGTCGGGTTGGAAGAGACCCGGATTTTGGGGCGTCACATAAACAGTTCAATCAATCTATCATGATTAGTCTAGCCGAGCTAAAACTGGCATCGATCCTTTCTTTAAAACCATACATGCATCTCATAACTTGAATCATTTAAAAACCTAGATAACACGAAGGTTAGACAAGCGTTTAAGAAAAACTTGCCTCAACGTCTGCTACAGTATAATTACATTTCCTTTGAGTCTTTACGCCTTTTACAATACATAATCACATAACATACCACATTAGGTCATGAATGAACATACATAGTTCCTAAAGAATCTTACCTCTACTTCTCAATCTAATCCCGTATTAGATTTGTTATTATGGGTTCGCTTTCCGTCATTCTTTTTACATCATTCTTACCAACTTCGCTCTCTTCCATAACTAAAGTGAAATTATTTCATTAATACAACTCTTGGTTCGAGTTAAGTGTCCTTCAATGCGCTTACTAACTTTATTATTAATCAAAACTCAATCGTCATTTGTTTAGTTCACTTATTGCATATCGTTCACATTCATATCCACTTGACTTTCTTTAACCCTAAGTGATCATACTTAAGGCTTAATTATAACTTAATAATGTATTATTAAGTTCCTTAGTTCGTTACTAAACAATTTCCCTTCATCTTTACTTGAAACAATTCTTTTCTGCCTAGCTTTTAAGGTTGGTATGTACATGGCAACGGTGTTTTTTTTGTTATGCCATCGCTGGCTCGCCCATTTGGGCTTGAAGACCGACTTTGGTCTTCATGCCATGAGTCCTTTGATAACTCGTCACTGCCGTGGCGCGACTCTCCAAAGAGGGTTTCACCTTTTCCGCCATGCTTGGCTACCGCTGCGACTTATTTTTTTCGATCATTGGCATGCAAGCCAAAGTTAAGCACCGTAAAATTTTATAGACTTTTCTTTTGGTGAGATTCCCGGCCAGAATCTTCTTCGTTATAAGTCCGAATTGGCTAGTTTCAGAGCCTACGGTTCACAAATCACGACTTCTACGTGGTCATGCAAGAAATTTATCTATTCGATTTCGCTTACAAAATTCCACCTATTAGTCCATTTTTAACGAAAACGATAATCGTTCGTGAACGTTCAACGCTCGTTTCTTCGTTCTAAGTTAAAATCCGGCCATTTTCGAGTCCGCAACTCTATAATGACAAATACGACTTGTCTCCATTGAAAACCAATGTTTCCAAGCTCGATATCAAAATTCGACTTCCATTCCGAGAATTTCACGAATTCGACGATTGTCGTCTAATCGTGTGAATTCTGGCGAAACTTCGTTACTTAAGATTTTTAAACCGTTTCAAAAGGATTCATTCCGACATACTAACCTCTTGACATACATACTTCATTAACTTATATTCATGATAAGTTATTACCTATTCTCGATGATTTTGCAACTTATTAAAGTATAAAATACTTATTTTCCATTTCATAACTTATGTCTTATTTTCATATGACTTATTAATGAGTTAAGTCTTTTAATCATTATTCTTACATCTTGTTATTCATACTAATTTTATTAAGGTAAACATGTTACAAGTTATAACAAGTTTCTATACTTCCATTATAAGTTCATAACTTATTTACAAATGAATTTCTTATTCATGACTTATCCGGCTTATTAAGACTTAAGCCCTTTGATTCATTATTCCAAACTCTTCTTAGCATGCTTGCTCTACCAATACCCCCATTCGCTAACAATGGAAGAGAAAGAGAAACATGGTTCAAGAACACTTACTCTTTGATGATTTCTTGCTTAATCTTTAATCTCCTTCTTGATTCTTGAACTTCAAAGGTTAACTTGCTAGCCTATTCTCACTTATTCTCTCTAACCAATAAGCTATAAGTTATTGGTGGAAAAGCTAACAAAGAAAGTCTAACTTTATAAGTGCTTATTCTCTCAACCAAATAAGTTGTTTAGCTTGAGAGGAGTTGGATGAATTTTGAACAACCAACAAATGAATGCAAAGCTCTCTCTTTATAGGCATCTTAAAGTGAGGGTAGATTAGTCATTAAATCATCCACCTCCTTACTATTCATTACCTAGCCCTTAAGTAATCTTGGCCACCACAACACTTAGCCTCTAAGTTATCTTGCTCCCCACTTAAAATACTTGGTCATTACATTTACTTAACTACTAAGTAAACTTGATTATTACATTAATCACTTTGTGTGCTCACCACTCTTACTTAGCCTCTAAGTTTACTTGTTCATCACCTTGGATCATCCATGGTTTGCTCCATGGTTCTTACCCATTGGATATTTACCTTGGGCCTTATCTTAATTAATCTTAGCTTAAATCATTTGGGCTTCTAGCATAATTTGCTTAACTAGTATTAACTTATACATTGGGCTTGCAATTAAACAAACACGTGGGCTTGATCATTAACTCTATTAGACTTAACCATTTCCTACACAATCCTACTAATTCCATTCTTTTGGATTAAAGCCTTATAACATATATTATACGTATAATTCTCGTATTCCCCTCGCATACTTATTCATCGTATTCAACATACCATCATTCATACACATTCGTATAATACTTCGTATCATACTCATATTCATTACTTCGTACAATACCTACATAGTATACGATCATCACTTAATTCATTAATCTCATTACATTTCCTTCTCATAAATCATTTTTCTTAAACGTTTGGTTTTAAGTCCACAGAAGAAATATTATATTTTCCATAACGGAAATATTATTGGATATTCCATCTCACATCGATATTCTATCGTTACGTATTTTTTGGAAGTTCAAAAATAATTCCCGAGCAGAAATGCGTGAATAGTGTTTTTCAGAAAATTTCTTAGAAAGCTTTTATTTTCGTCTTAGAAATTCAAACACTTTAATTCTACCATGTAGCCAAAATACTACGACGTTCTCATATGTTTAGGTCATATAACAACCTTCGATTAGCTTTCTCCATAAATAATCAATTAAATTCATTTAATAAAAATAAAAATTTAATTCTCAAAAATCCAATTTTCTCAAAGCTATAATGTCCGGCCATGTTGTTGTATTCCATTTGTTGACTGACATGTAAGGTACATGATCATGCATCTATAACATTTATATCGTGGTTTATAATAAAAGATATTGCGGCCAAAGTAGGGTTGATCGAATCGCTTTTGTCTCAAATCTGGAAAACCCAGATTTCTTCTGACAATGTTTGACCGAACAAGATCTGCTTTGTTTATTGTTTTTAGATCTATGTTATGTGTTATATTTGTTCACTTGCATGTTGTCTACACACTGAACATATTAGATCTCATAAATCAGACCTGTGAAGCAAGTTATTATGATCAAAAGAAGGCTATATGAACTGTTCTTCATTTCTTGAATATATGAATAATATGTTACATTCGCTAGTATGACCTACCTAAGTTTATTTGGTATTTAATTGGTCGGTCAGAATATAGGGATAATATGTTACATGTCAATTAACCTTTATTTTGTGGCAGTATCTAAAAATGACATCCGAGAATGTTGAGAATAGCAGTGGAGCACAGGCGATCGTTGATTCACCACATATCAATAATCAGGATAATGTGCATCAGGAAGGAGACAATCCTCATGCAAAACAACAACACTGACCAAATGATGAATGATGGAATGTTCAGAGGCTTTATGCAATTCATGCAACAGCAGGTGAGAGCGGCTCCTGTCCAAAATGTAGGTGGAAACACTGGAAACTCTCGGACGGTCACCGCTAAATAGTTCAAGGAGTCAGGACCACTGGAGTTTATTGGAGAGCCAAAACCACTTAAGGTGGAAGCATGGATAAAGCAGATCACCAAGATATTTGATGTCTTGGGATGCTCCGAGGAGCAAAAGGTTCCCTTTACCGCCTTTATATTGCGAGGAGAGGCAAATTACTGGTGGGAATCGGTAAAGCGACTCAACTCCGCCAGACCAAGATGTCTTGGGAGAAGTTCCAAGAACTATTCAATGACAAGTACTTTCCCAAAGTATTCACACATAAAAAGAGGTAGAGTTCATCAAGTTGGAGAAGAATAATATGACCGTGTCGCAATACGAAGCTAAGTTTGCCGAGTTGTCTCGGTTTTCATCCCACTTGGTGGATAATGAAGAGAGAATGATGCGGATGTTTTTAAGAGGTTTAAAGCCGGAGATACGTCAACATCTTATTTCTCATAAACTGTGTTTGTATCCAGATGTTGTAAATAGGGCTCAGTAAGTATAGCGCGATAATGAGTCAACGCAACCAAAAGAGAGCAAATTTCTAAAAATGATAATACCAAAGGAGAGCAACCATCAAGCGGTGACAACAAGCGTGGAGGGAATCAATGTGCCGTAAGTGGTAATCACTTCGTGGTAATCAAGGCCCAAACAATAAGAATGGACATTTCAAGAAGAGGAGATTCAACAATGATGGAAAGACGCCAAGACCAAAGACCAAGTTGTTAAGGAAGGAGAACGACCACCTATCATATGCTTCAAATGCGGAGGGGAGGGACACATCAGTCCAAACAGCGCGATGCCGTCCAAAGCATGTTATAATTGTGGAAGAAAAGGTCTTTTAGCCCGATTTTGTCGTTCACCGAAGACAAGTTCAGCTAGGATGGAGGCACCAAAGGCCATCCCAGAAAAGTCAAAGCCGATAGTGCAAGGGAGAGCGTTTGTTGTGACCTCCCAGAAAGTAAGGAACCCGAATGAGGTCATCACGGGTAAGCTTATCATAAACTCTAGCGAAGTCTATACTTTATTTGATACCAATTCTACCCATTCTTTTATTTCTCCTACTTGCGCTCAACGATTAAATTTGACTCCGGAGAAATTAGACTTTGACTTATCTCGTGGAAACTCCGTTGGAGAAACTTTCATTACATCCACTATTTATAAGTCTTGTTTGGTTCAAATCGGTACCATCACATTACCTGTCGATCTTATTTCATTGAAAATACTTGCATTTGATGTGATTCTAGGAATTGATTGGTTAACTACTCATCATGCTAAAATTAATTATTTTCGTAAGGTTGTTAGCTTTCATATTCCTAATCAAACTATTATGCGAATTCAAGCGACCAAACCATCAAAATCAATCACGGTCATCTCAATCCATAAAGCTATTCGTTTATTGAAAAACGGATGTCAAACTTTCTTAGCTCATGTCATGGATCTAAACAAAAATACGTCAGTTTTGAATGATATTTCTATTGTTAATACATTCCCTGACGTATTCCCTGAAGAACTTCCTGGCCTACCCCCAGAGCATGAAATTGAATTTTGTATCGACCTTGAACCCGGTACAAAACCCATTTCCAAAGCCCATATCGAATTGCTCCTATTGAACTTCAGGAGTTAAAGACCCAATTGCAAGAATTGTTAGACATTGGTTTCATTCGTCCTAGTACGTCTCCTTGGGGTGCTCCTGTTCTATTAGTGAAGAAGAAAGATAGGAGTATGCGACTTTGTATTGATTATCGGGAGTTGAATCATGTCACCATCAAAAATAGGTACCCATTGCCACGTATTGATGACCTGTTTGACCAGTTGCAAGGAGCCAAATTCTTTTCAAAGATTGATCTTCATCCCGGATATCACCAATTGAAGATTAGAACTGATAACATTCCAAAGACGGCTTTCAGAACTCGGTACGGGCATTATGAATTCCTAGTCATGTCCTTTGGATTGACTAATGCTCCTGCTGCCTTCATGGATATGATGAACCGAGTATTCAAGGAATATTTGGATCACTTTGTGGTCGTCTTTATTGATGACATCCTTATTTATTCTAAAAGCCGTGAAGATCATGAGCAACACTTGAGGCTGACACTCCAAAAGCTTCGTGAATACAAGCTTTATGCTAAGTTAAAGAAATGTGAGTTCTAGCTTGAGGAAGTAGCATTTCTTGGGCACGTAGTATCAAGTCATGGAATATCTGTTGACCCGGCAAAGATTGAAGCATTTCAAATCTGGGAGCAACCTAAATCAAATGATCAAGTACGTAGCTTTCTCGGCTTAGCTGGTTATTATCGAAGATTCGTGGAAGGATTTTCTCGAATAGCTACTCCATTAACTCAGCTGACTCGAAAAGATACAAAGTTCGGTTGGAGCGAAGAATGTGAGAAGAGTTTTTAAGAACTCAAGAGGAGACTCATTTCAGCACCTGTTCTAACAATACCATCTGGCTTAGAGGGATTTGTCATCTATAGTGATGCTTCGGGAAAAGGGTTGGGATGTGTTCTCATGCAACATGGGAAAGTCATAGCCTATGCCTCAAGACAACTCAAAGAGTATGAGAGGAATTATCCTACTCATGACCTAGAGTTAGCAGCTGTTGTCTTCGCACTTAAAATTTGGAGGCATTACTTGTATGGGGAGAAGGTGGAGATCTTTATGGATCATAAAAGCCTCAAATATTTCTTCACTCAAAAGGAACTCAATATGCGACAACGACGTTTGCTTGAACTGTTGAAAGATTATGATCATACCATCCAATACCATCCTAGAAAAGTTTAACGTGGTAGTAATGGCGCATTGAGTGGAAGATCATATGCAAGTACGAGTGCGATATTGTCAACACAAAGGCCCATTTTGTGTGACTTGCAAAGGATGTAGATAGATTTAAAGACTCCAGGGACCCATGTGATGATGGCGAATATACGAGTAGAACCGACTTTAATTGATAAAGTTAAAGTCGCTTTCAAGCTAGACCGAGTCGATGCGTGATGAGGAAGAAAGTGCAAGAAGGTGCTATGCCTTGGGAAGCAAGAATCGATGAAGAAGGAATACTTTAGTCGACTCTGCACTTTAATTCCTAATGACCCTCGATTTAAAGTATAAAATCATGATGGAGGCGCACAACACACCATTTGCAATCCATCTCGGAGTACCAAAATGTATCATGATATTCGCTGACATTTTGGTGGAGCAATATGAAGAGAGAGATAACGCTGCTTTTATCTCAAGGTGTCTAACTTGTCAACGAAGTTAAAGCGAGCGTCCAAGTACCAAAAGGTCCATTGCAACCACTTGAAATTCCGTAATGGAAGTGGGAGCACATTACCATGGATTTCAATTCTGGGCCTTCCTAAGGTTTCTCAAGGTATAGATGCGATTTGGGTCATTGTTGATAGATTGACCAAGTCTGCTCATTTCTTACCGATACGAGAAATTTATACACTTGAACGTCTTGCTCGTATGTACATAAACGAGATTGTAAGACTGCATGGTATGCCAGTATCAATAGTTTCTGATCGAGACCCAAGATTCACTTCACGATTTTGGGTTAGTTTGCAGAAAGCTATGGGTTCAGATTTACGATTTAGCTCGGCATATCATCCTCAGATGGACGGGCAGTCGGAGAGGACTATTCAAACTCTTGAAGATTTATTAAGACTCTGTGTCCTTGACTTCAAGGGAAGTTGGGATAAGTTCTTATCATTGGTGGAGTTTTCCTACAACAACAGTTATCAAGCAAGTATTGGCATGGCTCCATTTGAGGCGTTGTATGGAAGAAAGTGTCGTTCTCTAGTATGCTGGGATGAGGTGAGTGAAGCAACGTTGTTGGGACCGAAGTTGGTACGTATGACTACGAAAAAGATTCAAATGATCCGACAACGTAGAAAAACCTCACAAGATCGACAAAAGAGTTATGTTGATCTTCATCGAAAGGACGTGGAATTCGATATAGGAGATCATGTGTTGTTACGTGTTGCTCCATGGAAGGGAGTTACGAAATTTGGAAAGAGAGGAAAGCTCAATCCTCGATTCATCGGCCCATTTGTAATCCTCGATCGAGTAGGAACTGTGGCCTATAGACTCGCTTTACCGCCAAGTATGTCTCGTATTCATAACGTTTTTCACATATCCATGTTACGTAAATATGTGGAAGACCCAAACCACATTATTGAGTTAGAACCAGACGAAATAGCGGATGATTTGACGTATGAAGAGGTTCCTGTTCAAATCTTGGATAAGAAGTAACATATTCTACGCTCCAAGGTTATACCTCAAGTCAAAGTTTTGTGGAGAAACCACGATGTTGAGGAAATGACTTGGGAGTTAGAATCTGAAATGAAATTAAGGTATCCTTACCTCTTCGACATACCTGGTACGTACCCTAATTTCGAGGGCAAAATTTCATAAGAAGAGGAGGTTGTAAGACCTCAACTTTTATGAATAAAAATGAATTTTCTATAAATATCATTTTTGAATATTATGGAATGAATTTGATATAATGTTATAGTTGTGGGTAATATTTATAAATTTTGCAAAGTACGCAAGTTGTTACATAATATTCGATTGGTCGGGGAATATTCATTTTAAAAGGGAATATTCGTACAACGGCATAATCATTGGTGGACCCCACAACAGAATTATTGTCGGATTGATAAAACGATAAAAATATTTTATGAAAATAACGGCGGAAGTTTTACCGTTAACTGTTGAAACACCCGGTGTTAAAAGTACAAGAATACGCGCGAGTTGCACAAAAGAGTACACACCAGATTAATTATTGATGCTTACGTGAGAAGTCACCATTTTGTTCAATTATTGTTACGATGAATTGCCGCATAGTATCTCACGTTATTTGATTCAATTATTGTCAATATTTTATAATCAATAATTGAGATGACAAAGTTATTAATATTATTATTTGCAATATTAACGATGTCTGTAAGTTCACAAAAGAGAGGTTTGGTCACCTAATTGCGGCGTCAATGGGGAGAAATCCTTATTGAAAGCCCCTCTTTCCGGGAACGACTTCGGTCGATTAATATTGTGAATTATAATAATAATGATGAGTTTTTTTATTAGTATTATTAATGTAATAAAACGAAAAGTTTTTTATATAAAATGTAATACTTTTATAAAGTTATTCATTTTATTAGACTAATAGTAAAATCTTTTTATATAAAATGTAATCTTTTATAAAGTTATCTGCTTTATTGTATAATAATTAAAATATATTATATTTTTTTTATGCATAGTGTTTGCATAGTGCCCGTAGTGTTTGCATAGTAAAATCTTTTTTATATAAAATAGAATACTTTTATAAAGTTATTCGTTTTATTAGATTATAAATAGAATATATTATATTTTATTGTAAACCAATCTGGACCGTCTGCTTAAAAGTAAATCAATCTGACCGCTCATGAATTAGTTACTATATGCATCCATTCTTCTATATAAATAGAAGCTCATTCCTTCATTATTTCTTACGAATTCACTTTGAAACTCTGTAGAGAGAAACTATAGAGAGTTTCTTCTTCGAGGCGTATTTCTTTAGAGTTTAAGAAAGCTTGTAGCGTAGTGCAAGTTTTCTTTGAGTATATCATCGCCCTACCAGTCAAAATACTCTTTGCGACGCCCCCAAAATTAGGTATACATCACCCATTCTGAGTCGCCAGATACATGGTACAAAATTCAAATACAACTTCATTTATATTAATGTTGAGTATGTCAGATAGAATACGACCACGCTTAATCGTGAGTTTTAATACAAATGTATGTAACTCTCATGGTGCCTCGACCATAACCTTACAATGGTACTTTACATAAAAGTATAGTCAAAGACTGTTTTAGAAATTAAAATCTTTGGGAAGTGCTCAAGGAAACTTTCGTACATGGGAGGCCATGCGTCTAGGTTATAATAGATATCATATGGCCACAGAATTATCCTTGGTTGACCCAGTAGACCCCAAAGAAAAACGAGAAGATTACTATCATCTTCTTTCCAATGGTGAGTCTTCTCTTGACATATAACTATCTCCACTGTCTCCAAGTGAATATTATATTTCAAATAAACTCCAAGATCATATAGGTAGTGCCTGTAGATATACTCAGCAAGTGGATGCGCACAACCCTATTTTATGATAACACGAGGTTGTATGTCATTAGACATATTGTATGATAGTGGCGAAACACCCTTCTAAAGTTGGTTTCACCTCACCCTATTTGATTCACTAAATATAACTACTAAATATTGTATAGAATACAACACACTTTTCTATACTATTTAGGGAAAAACTCCACAGCTAGAGACCACTGTTCTATTCCCTTGTTATCCCCGCTCGACCCGGCAACACTCTTACGACAACACTCTTATTACCTGAAAGGAATTGTGAAGCAGAAAGGGTGAGCACAACTAGCCTAGTAAAGAATATCATGACTAAATATAATTAAATTATCAATAGCTTTCATCAATAATAAATTAGAGATTTAGAACATATGGTAGATGATAAAACTTTTCAACCATAGTTGCAGCGGAACGAGCAATCCATTAGAAGAGTAAAATTGACCATAAGGTCTATTATCTTCTCTATGTTAAAAGTCCACCAATAATGTTTTATCCATGTAAAATAAATCAACAGTTCTTGTCCACAATCATATGAATAACTCATAATCATAATTGTGGTTCTAAATTCCTTTTCGCAACCAGCACGAAGAAAATTTTCATCACATATCTTCACCTGAAACATCAAAAATCATGGTTATACCAAATCAGAATTCCTGCTCATAATCAAACTAATAAATTCATCTTTGCACTACGGCCAAAGATATTCATTAACAATTCATCTTTGCCCTACATGCCAAAGACATACAACTGTATTTTAGAAGAGTCAAGTAGAGCATGATATCTACTATCTTCTACAAATTAAAAGTGTATAATAAATATTTTATCTCTAAGACTCAGCTTCATAAATAATCCACATCATCGAATCACCCCTGCACTACGGCCAAGGATATTCGTTAATATCACATCCATGAATTTATATTTCATCGCTGAGACTCAGCTCGATAATCAATCTATATCACTGAATTATCCATGCACTACGGCTAAGGATATTCGTTAATATCACGACCACGAATTATCCATGCACTACAGGCTAAAGATAATCGTGTTTTCATCAACTGTCATGATCATGCCATAAAACAATTCATCTTTGCACCCTTGGCCGAAGAGAATCCATAGCCATAATCATACCAAAAATTGTCCATCAATGCACTACGGGCCAATGAGGACTTTTTCAACATCATTTGTAACATTACGGTCATGATTATACCGAATAATCCTTGGTCATAATCATACCAAGTCCATCTATGTACTACGGCCAAAGATGACTTTCAACACAATATAAGCATGAGGATGATGACAATGATATAAGAATCAATCAAATGAGATAAAGGATAAATATTAAACATTTATAATACAATTTATCCAGCGTTTAATAATAACCAAATGTAATCAATCACTTAATAATCTCATAATCTAATATCATTAATATTATAACAATATTTTAATCATTTCTTATAAACAATTTATTTCAATTGTTTACACTTTATTAAATAATACATTTAATCATTCAAAATGTCATACTCATAAGATTTTATAATAAATGATCAAATCCTCATCAAAATCAGATATACCCTATATAGGATTCTCAAGCCATAAAATCCTATTTTTCCAATTTTATTACTTCACATAACATATTTAATTCATTTACTCATAACTAGTTCATTTTCATGAAAATACCAAATCAGTCCCAAAAATATTTCTTTTTTGGGATTTAGCATAATATAGTCCCGTCTCGAACATATATTTTTCTCAGAATTTTTAAAATTCATTTACTGTTTTTTAATATGGTTAAAACTGCCGAATATTTAGACATTTATCATAAATTGTACTTTTGTCCAAAAATTCCAAAATTTACAGGGTATACTCCTGTTATATACATGTACTCCCAATAAAAATTTCACCAATTTTGGAGTTAACCACAAGGAGTTATAAGGGTTTACTTTTAAAATAGTCTTTTCCCATAAAATCCATAACTCTTAATCTATACATCAAAAAATCACCATTTTTGGACACAATCTAGAAAACTCATCAAATTATCATTTCAAATTTTTCCAGAATTTTTGAGGGTCAGAAAAATTACGAATTTGCCCCTGGCAGAAACCCCCTTTTAATGAAAAAACTATTCGTATGAATATGAATGATCATTTCCATGAATGCGGTAATCTACATGACATGTTATTTCAATGTAATAATAAAGAATGAAACCAGTCATGCGTAAACGCACGCACACGGATATTCCAAAGTAATAATAAATAATGGAATAACAAAAGAATTCATCGTGCATGCGATAGACCCGCATGCATGTGTTATTCCAACAAAATAATAAATAATGGAACCAGGTCATGCGTAAACGCACAGACGGGATATTCCGACAGAATAATAAAGAATGGAATAGTAGAAGAATTTCACCATGTATGCAATACTTCGCATAGACAGGTTATTCCAACATAATAATAAAGAATGGAATAATAGAAGAATTTCACCATGTATGCAAGATTGTGATGCATACAAGTTATTCCAACATAATAATAAAGAATGGAATAATAGAAGAATTTCACTATGTATGCAGTACTTCGCATAGACAGGTTATTCCAACATAATAATAAAGAATGGAATAATAGAAGTTCTCTTCATGAATACGAACGAAATAATACCCCTTACTATAATAATAATAATATCCTTTACGAGTACGACAATTATATCCCCTACCTTAAAAAGAAAAGTATTCCGACTGGTAGGGCGAGAATATACTTGAAGAAAACTTACACTACGCTCAAAGCTTTCTTAAACTCTAAAGAAATACGCTCAAGATTATAGAAGAAGAACTCTCTCTATAGTTTCTCTCTCTAGAGTTTCAGTGAATTTGTAAGAAATTATGAAGGAATGAGCTTTTATTTATAGAAAAATGGACTACATAGTAACTAACTCATGAACGGTCCAGATTAATTTACTTTAATCTGACGATTCATATTTAAAGAAAAATCTTTTAAATAAAATATAATATATTCTATTTATAATCTAATAAAATGAATAGCTTTATAAAATATTTTACTATGCAAATACTATGCAGGCACTATGCAAACATTATGCATAATAAAATATAATATATTCTAATTATTGTCTAATAAAATAAATAACTTTATAAAAGTATTATGTTTTATATAAAAAGATTTTACTATTAGCCTAATAAAAAGAATAACTTTATAAAAGTATTCTATTTTATATAAAAAGCTTTTCTGTTTTATTACATTAATAATACCAATAAAACAAAACTGAGTGACTTATCACATAAGCATCAATAATCAATACCGTGTGCTACTATGCAACCACGCGTATTATTGTACTATTACTACTGAGTAGTTCAACAGTATTAATGGTAAAACTTCCGCCGTTATTTTCATAAAAATATTTTTGTCGTTTTCTCCATCCGACAATAATTCCGTTTTGGGGTCCACCAATGATTGTACCGTCGTACGGATATTCCCCAAAAAAAAAAATATTCCCCGACTAATCGAATATTCCCCGACACAACGAATATTTTATATCAACTTGCTTACTTTGCAAAAAAAAAAAATCACATATTACCCTTAACTTTAAACTTTTATCAATTTAACTATTTACCAAAATAGAAAAATTGAATACTTTTATTTCATAAAATTGTGGTTTCGCACTCTTCTTTTACTTTAAGGGATATTATTTGTTATACTCGTTAGAGTATTCCTTCTTTCTTTTGGTGAAATTCTTTTGTTAATTCATTATTTATTATTCGCTGAATAACTCAGATACGTGGATACCCTATACTTGGTGAAATTCTTACATTATTCCATTATTTATTATTCTATTGGAACATCTTGTCTCAATGCGTTTACATGTGACCGGTTCCGTTATTTATTATTCATTGGAATATCCTCATCGATGCGCTTACGCACGACCGGTTTCTGTTATTTATTATTACATTGTATCCTCACAGCGCGCGTTTACGCATGACCTGGTTCCATTATTTATTATTCTGTTGGAATAACCTGTCTGTGTGGTCTATCGCATGCCTGGTGATTTCTTTTGTTATTCAATTCTTTATTATACTCAGTTGGTTAAAGTTTTGACTTCTATACTCCATGAAATTAGTGGAATATCCTTGATATTTGCGTTTCATCCAGTATCTTTTCATGGAAATATTCTTCTAAGCATTCTTGAGTGTTACTCTACAAAGAAGTATCATGTTGACAATTTGGACATTATTAGTTCCTGGATAAATTTATTCTTGAACTTGTTTTATTGAATTGTCATCATCCTCATGCTTATATTATGTTGAAAGTCAACTTTGGCTTACTTACATAGATGGACTTGGTATGATTATGATCAGGGATTATTCGGTGTAATCATGACTGTAATGTTACAAATGATGTGGAAAAAGTCCTCATTGACTCATAGTGCATTGATGGACAGTTGTTGGCATGATCATGACCATTGATGAATACACGAATATCTTTGGCTGTGGTGCATGGATAATTTGTGGTTGTGATACTAATGAATATCCTTGACCGTAGTGCAAGGATGATGTGGATTATTTATTAAGCTGAGTCTCAGCGATAAAAGTCACGAAAAACCTTTTAAATCATAGAAGATAGTAGATTTTATTCTCTACTTGACTCTTCTAATGAATTGTTTGTTCCGCTACAATTAAACTTGATGTTTGTTATATTTTATCAGTTTAACAATGTTGAAGGCTAATGATAATTTATTCTGCATTATCTTAGTCATAATATTTCTTACTGGGCTAGTTGAGCTCACCCTTTTGCTTTCATTGTTCTCTTCAGAAAATGAGAACGTAGCAGGGACTAGTCGGGGAACAGAGTGATAGTCCAGATAATAGCATTAATAGTCCTCACTATTCTATGAAATAGTGTGATAATAAATGTAATGAGGACCCCATTGAGTTTGTATATTGTCTAGATGACAATATTTGTATTAAAACTCACAGCATATGTTTAGTAGTATTTTACATGACTGTTGTATAATTAAGTTGTATTTGAATTTTGTACCATGTATTTGGCGACTCAGAATAGGTGATGTATACCGATTTTGGGGGCGTCACGGATCAAGAGAGAGAGAAGCCACTTTATTTTTTTCATTCTTGCCCAAGCTCTTCTCTCTCTAAATCCGAAAATTTAGAGGGAGAGAGAGATATATATAAAGCTAATATCATATCTTAACTCTACATGATCAGCAACAAAGGATCAGATTCAAGAAATCAAAGCATAAAGGTATAAACCTTAGAATTTAAAAATTTTATGATCTGATGTTAGATCTTGCTGTTTGTTGTTTAAAGTTGTATCATAAGATGTTATTTAGTGATCTGGGTTGTTAGATCCCAGATCCATAATATCAAAGTGCTCGAAATTGATGTTTTTCAAATTATGGGAAAAGTTTAAAAATGAGGTCTGACAACGAATGTCAGTGCGTCTAGATCTTTTTGTGTTAAGTGTTATGTGTGTTTTATGTTATGGATATGTTCTTTGTCATGTGGACTATGATCTAGAACTGGAAACCGGGTCAGATCATGTCTGGATCGTGAGATATAAGCGGTCAAAGTGAGTTGACCGAGCACGAATTTGAAAATCTGGGTAAACCCAGAAACCCAGAAACCCGGAATTTTTGACAACGTTTTGTAAGCATTAGATCTGGCTTCTGGTAAGGTGTCTGGCCATGTTGTTGTATTCCATTTGTAGACTGACATGTAAGGTACATGATCATGCATCTATAACATTTAGATCGTGCTTATAATAAAAGATATTGCCGGTCAAAGTAGGGTCGACCTGGCATTTTTTTCTCTCAAATCTGGAAAACCCAGATTTCTTCATGAGTTGTTTTTCTGATAATGTTTACCGAACAAGATCTGCTTTGTTTGTTGTTTTTAGATCTATGTTATGTGTTATATTTGTTCACTTGCATGTTGTCTACACACTGAACATATTAGATCTCATAAATCAGACCTGTGAAGCAAGTTATGATGATCGAAATAAGGCAGTATGAACTGTTCGTCATTTCTGGAAAACCCAGAAATGAAGAACAGCTCTGACAAGAGATTTGAGGGCTTATACCTCTCTGGTAGTATTACAGTTATACTACAATACCCACACATTAACAAGCCCAGAATCGTTATAACCAAAGATCTGGAACCAACCAAAGTAAGACACTCTGCAAACGCATACGTGAATTTACGGGTTTCATGAAGAACACTCAAGAACACCTATAGCGACAATTATGTCGCTATAGGTAGTCTTTAATGACAGTTTATTTCCAAAAATAATTATTGTTATTAAATAATTAGTAATAAATAGTTTTTAATTATGAAAAATAGAAATTAAATTCTTAAAAATTATTTTAAAATTCGAAAATTAGTTTTTAATTATTTTGAATATATTTCATAAATATTTTATATTTTCAAATATTAAAGATATTTAATTTAATTAATTATGATATTAAATAAATTATTTAATACTTGAAAAATTATTTAAAATTATATTATGTTATAAGAAAATATTTTAAGCTATTTTCTATAACTTTTAATATTTTGTGATGAAATTTTATTAATAAATTAATATTAATGATATTAATTTATTTAATAAATGTATTAAATAAATAATGAAAAATAGAATTAATTATTTAAAAATCATATAAAATAATTTAAAAGATTATAAAAATATTTTAAGTTATAAAATATACCTTTTGATATTTTGTCATGAAAAATATGAATTATTTAATATTATTGATATTAGATTTATTTAATAATTATATTAAATAAATTAGTTTAAAAATAATTTTAATATTAGAAAAATCATTTTAAATGAAAATAAATAGGTTAAAAGTATTTTCAGGTTATAAAATATAACTTTCAATATTTAAAGGTAAATTACATTAATTAATTACTATTAATGATATTAGAATTATTTAATAATTATATTAAATAAATTAGATTAAAAATATTTTTAATATTATAAAAATAATTTAAAATAAAAATAAAGTGTTTAAAGATATTTTAAGTTATAAAATATAACTTTTAATATTTAAAGGATAATTTTATTAATAATTTAATATTAATGATATTAATTTAATAATAAATGATATTAAGTTTATTTAATAATTATATTAAATAAATCGTTTTAAAATTGTTTTATTTAGTTAAAAATCATTTAATAAGGATATTAATGAATTAAAAATATTTTAAGTTATAATTAATGACTTTTAATATATTGATAAATTATACATTAATACTTTAATATTAAGGATAATTATTTAAAAATGATTTTAATTCTTTTAAAAATCATTTAAGTGTAATATTAATACTTTAAAAGTATTTTGAGTTATTATAAATAAGTTTAACATTTTGGCAATGGTTTCATTAATTGTTTAATATTAATTAAATATTAATGATAATAGAATTGTTTAATATTTAAATCATTTAATAATGATTCCGGTGTTTGAAAATTTGTGATAAATTATAATAAATGTTTAAAATTTATTATAAGTCATTTAAAAATAATATGATTGATACTTACAGATATTGAACTACAGGATAGAGTCTTAGACTTGATAATTACCCGATAAAGTCGTCGGTACACCGACATGTTTCAGAAATTTATCTGAACTTTAATAATTTGATTAGATATGTGTTTATTTGTGATTCAATGGTTGTGGAACATATGTGACAATGTGATTAGGTTATGTGCTGACTGCAATAAGTAGTGCTATGTATTATAGTATGTTATTCTAATCGATCAAATGATCTTATTACTGATAGGTGTTATATAAAGATAGAACTAAGTTACGAACTGTAAGCAGCGCATCAGGCAAGTATCTTACCTTTTCATTTCCTTTATGCAATGGACACGAGTAAGAAGTTTCAGAATTATATTATTATTATACTATATTATTAACCCTATTGTGATATATTCTATATCCGATCATTGTTTATTAACATGTTAGTATATGGTAATTCAGATATATATTCTGTTCGTTAATTTCTATATATGGTTATACAAGTGTCCCCACTTGGATAATCATTAGATTTAATCACATGTTGATATATATATATATATATATATATATATATATATATATATATATATATATATATATATATATATATAAGCCGTCTAAGCTATTTGATCAGCTAGACACAAATTTTGAAATGTCGTTGAATATGATAAAAACCTTTTTGTATCCAATCAAATTATTTTGGTTCGGATTCCAGTCTAAGTATGAACATCCCGATCAAGGGAAAACTTTTATGCGCCCAAGGAGGACAGAGTGAATGATCCTATCGTTCTTGTAATGTTAGTATTGATCAATACAGGGCCCATGGGAAGTACAACCTAACGCCCGTAAGTTATGACGGTTTGCAGATGAAGTTCTGCTAAACCTTAGCGAAAACTAAAAACAATGTTCATAATCTGTCGATTAATACCTATATATATAGTCAATACGTAGTTTCAAAAATTTGAGATAGAATTGTTATGTTGTTATTATCGGTTCAGTTTACTTCACAACTATAAATTCGTTGTAGAAGTGATGTACAAAGAAAATATTTATTTCTTTCAGCTAATTATATTTCTAATTGTTATTACTTGTTGGGCACCCAAATGCTCATTCTTGCTTAAATTTAAATGTTTTCAGCTAGTCATGATCAACTCGTAGGTTCAGACAAGAACAAGTGAAAAGGAAAGCAAACAGAACATGTTTAATGGTATCTTTTGTAATAGTTAGACAATATATAGACAATGATATGTATTATATATCATGTAAAGAATTATAGTAAAGGTTGCGTAATTGGGATTAGACTCTGATAAATGTAAGATTAGTTTGATATTTATATTATTGTTATTATTATTAGTATTATTCCGCTCATAAAAATGGTATCGTGAAGCACCGAATTTGGGTTTCAAGTACCCGAGTTTGGGGGCTTTACAAATTAAATAATTAGTTTGACCCAAAATAAATGACAAAGTCCAATTAATATATTTTCAAACAAAATAATTTTTATTATTTAATATATATATTTTTTTCGGGTATTACACTCTAAACATCCCATCGTTCATCATTTGGTCAGTGTTGTTGTTTTCCTGAGGATTATTTCCTTCCTGATGCACATTATCCTGGGTATTAATCGTTGGTGATTCAACGGTCTCATGTGTTTCATGGCTTTTCTCAACATTTTCAGATGTTATTTTCAAACACTGCCACAAAACAAGGGTTAACTGACAAGCCACATATTATCCTTATACTCTGACCGACCAATAAAATAACAAATAAGCTTAGGTAGGTCATACTAGCGAAGGATTTACCCGCCTCTCCCCCTAGTTATAGTCTCACATCTTAGCCAATGATCATATCCCTAAGCTTAGATACCAAATGTGACTCCCCCAAAATAGGTATACATCACCCATCTTGAGTCGCCAAATATATGGTACATAAATCAAATACAAACTTCTTTTATACAATACGACAAAATTTAGCTGAGAGAATATTGTCTAAAAAATAGTATTCAAACTCAAAAAGGAATCCTCATTACAATTATTATCACACTATTTTATAAAATAGTGAGGACTACTATATCCACCATCTCGGATCATCACTCCGTTCCTCGACTAGTCCCGGCTAAGTTCTCATTTCCTGAAGAGAACAATGAAAGCAAAAGGGTGAGCTCAACTAGCCCAGTAAGAAATATTATGACTAAGATAATGCAGAATAAATTATCGTTAGCCTTCAACAATGTTAAACTAATAAACAACAAGTTTAACTACAGCGGAACAAGCAATCCATTAGAAGAGTCAAGTAGAGCATGATATCTACTATCTTTTATGATTTAAAAAATGTATCATCAATTTTATCGCTGAGACTCAGCTTAATAAATAAACCACATCATCGAATCATCCTTTCACTACAGGCCAAGGATATTCATTGGTATCACGACCACAAATTATCCATGCACTATGGGCAAAGGATATTTGTGTTTTCACCAATGGTCATGATCATACCAGCAATTGTCCATCAATGCACTACGGGCCAATGAGGACTTTTACCACATCATTTGTAACATTATGGGTCATGATTATACCGAATGATCCTTAGTCATAATCATACCAATCAACAGTCCATCTATGCACTACGGCCAAAGATGACTTTCATCACAATATAAGCGTGAGGATGATGACAATGATATAAAAATTTAATTAAATGAAAGCAAACGATAAATTTTAAAGATTTATAATTTAATTTATCAAGAATTTAATAATGTCCAAATTGTCAATATGATACTACTTTGTGGAGTAAAATTCAAGAATAATATTGTATCAAAAATGATTTGGACCAAAAAGAAATCAATTTTTTTTCATGAATAATACTCCGGGTGAATAGTACCTGAGTGAATAATACCTCGTGAATAGTACTTCGGGAATAGAACCCCGTGAATAGTACTTTGTGAATAGTACTCGTGAATAGTACTTCATAAATAGTACCCGTGAATAGTACTTTGTGAATAGTACCCCGTGAATAATACTTTGTGAATAATACTGTATAAATGAATAGTACTCATGGACATACTCCGGCATGAAAAACTTAAAATTTAACAAGAATGTGCAAAAAATATCCTTGTGAAACGATACTAGATGAAGCACAAATTTCAAGGATATTCTACTAATTTCACAGAGTATAGAAGCAATACTTTAACAAAATGAGGGTATAATCAGGAATACGAGACGAAATAATATTACTCACATACTACAGAGTATGGAAGAAAATATTATTCCTTATGAATACTGAACAAAAATAATATCCCTTACCTTATAGAAGAAGACTGGATACTGGAATAGTGAAGTAGTGAGATACTCTTCTTCTTTCTCTCTATAGCTTCTCTCTCTATAATTGCTTTTGTGAATCTTAGTGAATTGGTGAGAATGAAAGAAGAATGAGCTTCTATTTATAGGAAAACATTGTTTTGATAATTGCACGTTTTGAGGCTCGAATTATTATAGTATAATACCTTCATCTATACCTCCATTTTTAATTTAGTCCTACAAGTATTATCAATCTTGCACCACCTCCCCTAATAGTACACAAATGTGAATCAATAGTTTCATACATGTGAATCAACACTAAATTTTCATGTGAACTAATAGCAATTAATTGCTCATTTATCCGATTAATTACCCGATTGATTAATATAACCTCCAGAAATTAATTATTATCAAAATAAATATTAATTTGCACTAACACAAATAATCCTAACACAATGGAAATATTAATTTCATCTTTAATCAACACGAACTTAATCATCATTAATATTATAACTCACAATATTTAACAACCAAATCATTCCCAGGAAAGAGGGGGCTTTCAGATAAGGATTTCTCCCTATTGGTGTGCAATTAGGTGACCAAACCCCTTTCCTCGACAAAACTTTCTAGAGATCGTCAATATTACAAATAATAATATGAATAACTTTTATCGTCTCAATTATTGATTTAATAATATAAAATATTATGTAGATGATACTATGACAATAATTGAATCAATAATATGAGAGATATTATGGAGCAATTACTGTAGAAATAATTGAGTGACTTCTCACGTAAGCATCAATAATCAATAACGTATGCTACTATGCAACCAGGCGTATTACTGTACTTTTACTACCGGGTAGTTCAACAGTTTAACGGTAAAACTTTTGTTGTTATTTTTATAAAAAGATATTTTTGTCGTTTTCAAACTCCGACAATACTTTCATTATGGGGTCCACTAATGATTGTGTCGTCATACAAATATTTTTTGTTAAAACGAATATTCCCTGACCAATCAAATATTTTAAAACCACTTGCTTACTTTGAAAAATTTGTAAATATTACCCACATCTATAACATTATATCAAATCCACACCATAATATTCAAAAATATATTTCAAGAAAAATTAATCTTTATTCATAAAACTTGGGGTCTTACAATCATGCCATTAGAACACCCAGATCATGAACAAAATCAAAGTTATTGATGGTCAAACTAGGGTTGACCAACTGTCCAGATGATGTTTCTAGAAAACCTGTGACGCCCCCAAATCCCGGTATCTTCCAACTCGACAGATGGTGCTACACGGATATGCGATTATAGAGCCAGGGTTTCAAGCCCTGCTTGAACCGTCGAGCTTTCCTCACCTCGGTGTCCACTTGGTGT
The DNA here is from genome assembly GCA_020205615.1 of Panax quinquefolius. Taxonomy (NCBI): domain Eukaryota; kingdom Viridiplantae; phylum Streptophyta; class Magnoliopsida; order Apiales; family Araliaceae; genus Panax; species Panax quinquefolius. The sequence continues at coordinate 48,563,527 of CM035160.1, read as the reverse complement.
GGAGCGAACCTCACCAGTTCATTAAACTTGGCAGCGTATTGGGGAACCGTCATGTCTCCTTGCTTCAATTCCAGAAACCGCATCTCCATCCTTCCTTACATGCTAGTGGGAAAGTAGTTCTCGAAGAATATCTCCTTGAACCTTACCAATGTTAGAACCTCTATCCCGACCCTAGCCTAATTGGCCTCCCACCAAAAGTTGGCATCTCCCTTCATCATGTAGATTGCAAAGGCAACCTTCTAGGCCTCGTTGACATTTGCTATCACAAATGCCTTCTGGATTTCCTTCACCACGTTTGGGCTTCGATATGGTCCATAGTTCCTTCGAACTCCGGCGGACCCACACTTTTAAAATCCTTAAACGTAGTAGCTTGTACTACACCAGGATTTACGAGAATGTTAGCCCCAGTTCTATTAAACATTGCTGTTAAAAGATTTATAAACTCCTACATGGGGTTAACCGGACCTCCCTCCGGTTGATTTATGTTCGCACCTTGATTATGTGGTACTCTTCTTGGCGGCATTTTGCTGTTATAATAAACCACACATTTCATTATTATTCATTTCTTGTTAGTTAGTTATTATTCAATTTTAAACAATAGCCTAAACATTCATTACTCAACATTTTCCGACAAAGGCTTATATTACTTCATTCATTGTAGTATAATACTACATCGGTTACATTACACAGCCTAAGCTGATTACATTACTTTCCCGCCATTGCTTTCCAAAAATTGGGATTTACAAAAGACTACCCTTTGTTATGCAAAAGAGGGTTTTACGTCACTACTAGATACACAATATTTACATGCCTAATCTACTCTATCTACTAATAGAATACATCTGCCTTAAGGCATTCTCAAAATTCGTCATGGCAAGACCGACAATAATATCACGGCTGATAGTATACCGCGTCTGCCCTATTTCTACGGGATAACCAACTACCTGCAGCTGGAAGTCCGCATGAGAACTCCTATGAATATAGGACATCGTCCCTATCTTTTGCTTCTTGGTCTTTAGCTCCCCCCTGAGCTCAAAGACCTCTTGTTTCAGCTCATGGACCTTGTCCTTGGCCAAAATCCTCTCATCGTGTTCCTGCTCCCACATGGACTCCACGTCTGTCTTATCTTCTATAATGGCCTGGACCTCTGCTTTCAGCTCCTTAACCTCCTAACAGTAGTGGATGTTTCTATCCAACACTAATATAAAAAGCGACATCATCGACTCCCCCGGAGCTATCTCTGCTGTTATAGCTACTGGGTTGAAAGAAACTACCTCCACCTCTTCCTCTAGCATGCCGTCGAACACGGACATGAGGTCTAAGCTCTCTGAGTCTCCAGACTCAACCACTACCACTTCAGGCTCTGCTGCTAGGGGGTTCGGTATAATCTCTATTTAATTAATCGATCCTTCACTAACTACCTATACATCTCTATTTTCTCCTGACATCTACAATAACACAAATAAGTTTGATTAGTACACGTCAGTAGAATAATAAAAACAAATAACATATATAATGCATTTTTATAAGGTTAACTTCCATCTTTTATTTCTTTGACTTTTCTTAAGGTTATGACTTAAGGTTTAAATTCCCCCTTAAGTTTTATAACCTAAGGCTCTGATACCAACCTATGACGCCCCTAAATTAGGGTATCTTCCAACCCGATAGATGGTGCTACACGGTGCTACAGTTCACACAAACATTCAATTGAAATGCCTCAAAAGAACGAATATGTCTTGTATATATTCAAAATAATATTAACATTCCCCAGGTTCTTTATAACCGTTACATTTGTCCTTGTCATAATATCAAATATTATTCTTACAAAACTATACTATTACATAAGTAATTCTATGGGTTCGCCTTCGTCTTCCCTTTATCCTTGCCGGATCCGTCGGTCCGTTCAATCTTAGCTGCATTCCTATGGTTCAAGCAAGAGTGAGCCTAACTAGCTCAACAAGTACAACAATTTTAATAAAACTAGCATGCTTGAAACATAGGAATCATATATCTTCAATAACTGAACAATAGTTACGAAGTACTATCGATAATTCAAAATAGCACTTCTTTTCATTCAAAACATTTTACAACAACAATATTCAAGAAACATCAATTCCTATTCCAAGACCATGAGCATTTTAAAAGTACTTTGAAAAGGACATCCTGGCACTAAGTCCATAAGTTTGGCATAGCTTACGAGTACGTCTAGGTGATCAGCTTATAGTACTCTATGTTAATCAACACTACATTCATTAACCGTGTATACGTTAAAGTTGTGGCAACCTCACGTGCCTGTCGTTTGACGACAAAATAATTTAGCATACTTAGTCTCCTTTTGAAAACCACACCAATATTAGTTTGGTAAATCCTTGTCAATACTTGAAAGATTATAAACATATCATAAGTCTAGCTGAAAGAATTGGCATTGACTTCATTGGACATTAATTCATGTGTAAGAATATATGAATCAAAAAGCTTGTCCAGATTGAACTGGAACATGGGCTAGAATACTTGCCTTTAGCGTCTGCTACAGATATATCACGTGCACTTTAAGTCTTTAAGGTCTCTACAGTAAATGATAACATCACATATCACATTAGGTCATGAATAATCATACATGGTTCCTAAAGAATCTTACCCTACTTCTCAATCTAATTACGTATTAGATTTGTTATTATTGGTTCCGGCTTTCCGTTATGTCATTCTTACGTTCACATGTAATTGACTTTCTTTAACCCTAAGTGATCATACTTAAGGCTTAAATATATCTTAATAATGTTGCATTAAGATCCTTAGTTAATTGTTCATCATTTAATACCAATGCTCAACATATAAACATTCTTCATTATCTAGACCCTAAGGTCGGTGCTTCTTGCGCCACGACTTTTCCTTATCTGCGTGCTTCAACATGCGGCGTCACATGCTAGGCTAAGAAACTGGACTTTTGCACATGACGCGAGTCCCTTCGTTCTGGTCGTCACACTGCAAGGCACAAAAATTCCGTGGGTTGAGGGCTATTTCAAAGACTACGCGGGACATTTTTTCTTGGAGTCATATTGCAGCCGGACGGACTCTGTCTGACGCATAATTTTGATGATTTTTCATTTTGTGAGATTCTCGGACTCGTAACTTCTTTGTTATAAGTCCGAATTGGCTCGTTCAAGAGCCTACGGTTCACAAATCATATACTCTACGTGTTCATGCAAGAATTTTATCTATTCGACTTCGTTAACTAAAAATTCACCTATTAGTTCATTTTTAACGAAAACGATAAACGTCCGTGAACGTTCAACGCTCTTTTCTTCGTTCTAAGTCAGAATTCGGTCATTTTTGTGTCCAAAACTCTATAATGCCAAATAAGACTTGACTCCATAGTAAATTAACGTTTCCGAGTTCAAACATAAAATTCAACTTCACTTCCGAGAATTTCACTAATTCGACGATTATCGTCCAATCGTGTGAATTCCGACAAAACTTCATTACTAACGATTTGTTCATCATTCTAAATGGATTCATTTCATTAACTAGACATCTCAACCTACATATTACAAAAACTTATCTTTAAACTAGGTTATAGCTTATTCTTCATAAGTTCATAACTTAACCAATTATACATTACAAGCTTTCATTTCCTTATGACTTATTATTGATTTAAGTCCTTTAAGTAACATTATTGCATCTTATCAATCATAATAACTTCTTAAAGTAAACATATGACAAGTTCATTATTGTTCTTCATTAGTTCATAACTTATCCAAGTTTGAAATACTTAATCATTACTTATGCGGCTTGTGTCCATTGCTTATCCAATCCTCATATGTTCTTAGCATACATGATCATTAAGTTACACTTCTCTTATCACCCTACAATGGTAGAGATAGAAGAGATAAAATCATTTACCTTTGATGACTAACTTCTTCTTCTTGGAAATCTAACAAAGGATGTTAAGCTTAATAGTGCTTATTCTCATTTTGCTTGGCCATTACACTTTTTCCTTGGTCATTAAACAAAAGTCTTGGTCACCAAGAATAACCACATTAACATGGGTTTCCCCATGGGTCACAACAACTCAATGGATCCTAGCTTGGCTTGGATTTAATTAACTTAACTTAACTTTGGGCTTGTATTACCAATTTACTTGGACTCCTCATTAACCACCATTTGGGCTTTACATTACTAAACACTTGGGCTTAAACATTATTTCATCTTGGGCTTGCCCCTTAATGTTTATTGGACTTGTACTTCCTACAAGATCCACTCTTCCATTTCATTAGACTTAATCCTTAACGTTCTAAATTTTAAGTCTGCATGCAAAATATTGTGTTTTCCATACTTGAATTATTATTACATAATCCATCTCACCTCGATATTATAACGTTACGTATTTCTCGGAAGTTCAAAAATAATTCCCGAACGGAAAATGATGAATAGTGTTTTTCAGAAAATTTCTCGGAAAGCTTTTATTTTCGTCTTGGAAATTCAAACACTTTAATTCCTTCACATAGTTAAAGTAATACAACGTTTCGACGTTTCTAGGTTATAAAACGACATACATCTTATTAACACATAATAATATTTACAAATAATATTATTTTGTTCAATATTTAATTCTTTCAAGTATTTTACAAAGGATCCGAATTTACCGGTCGTTACAAAATCCAAAAACCTTCGAGAACAGTTTCTGGCTGGTACTTTGACCAAGCCAGATCTTGTTCATGTGATGTTGTTAAGCTATAAGAGTGTGTCACTTTTTGTAATATCCCGAGTGTTTATGAGTTGAGTATATGATAACGATCCTTATAAAAGGAAATGAATGAGTAAAAGAGTATATAATACTCAAAATATAATTGAGTTCAAGTGAAAGTTATGAAATAAAACCTAGAATTTGTTGAAGAAATTAATATAGTAGGAAATATTAAATCTATATTAAGGTAACGTGTTGAAGTTATTCAATGATAAATTTTTTAAAGTTTTAAAGAAATTTGATGAAATCCTGAGTAAGATAGGGTTTCGGTGATTCCGAGGACGGAATCCTTATAAAGGGGGAAGGATGTGACAACCCAGATTTTTCAGTAATTATTAAAATAAGAATTTAATAAATAAAATTCTTATTCTGAGATATTTTGAGATTGAGTAATTAAACATATTTGTTATATAATTTAATATAAGTGATTTGGTGTGAAGAGATTATGTGTGATATATATATATATATATATATATATATATATATATATATATATATATATATATATTAGGAAAGTGAGGTGTAATGGTTAATTTAGTTATTGAGAAAATTAAATGAAATTATTATGGAAATGAAATTAACTCAATAATATTAGTTAATTTAATTAAGTTAAAAATAATATTATGGAATAATATAATTTGATTATTATGCATTGTTGCAATGAATTTATTATGAATTAAATCTCATAAATAATGTGAGTAATTCACTTAATTAAAATAGTGAATTAATGTAAAGTAATTAAAATAAGAATTTAATGAATAAAAATTCTTATTATGACGTGTTTTAGTAAAATGAGAGAGTAATGTATGTTACATATAAATATAATATGTTAATGTAATTTGATTGTGAGTTTTCAGTAAATAGCTAAAATATTTATCGAATAAAATAAATATTTTAGTTGGAATATTTATGAAATTTAAAATAAATATTTGTTGGAATGTTATATACAAATTACAAATTATCTTTTTAATTTAAATTCGTGATTTAAAATACTATCAATCATATTTATATATTTAAATCTTTACAATTTAAATTAATTCCCTTTTAAATTACGTTCTATGTGTGTGACCCTATAGGTTATTATTACATTGACAATAATTTTAAAATCATATTATAAAATTATAAACAGTGAGCGGCATCTACTAATGCATCACTGCTACCCAAGTAATAATAAGATCGATGATTCGATGCAACCTTTTTTGTGACCAATGTTTCAATGTAATTTAATCCTTTTAACCTTAATATCCTAGATTAAACTCTAGTCATGGAATGTGTCATACTCTTCATAATTTAATCTGAGTTTTTCTTGATCAATGAGTAGACTATATGAAACAAATCACTATTTGAGCATGAACATGCATTTCATAGTCCCACTCAATCAAAAGGCCTATGGATATCACCCCTAATACATAGGAGGGTAAAATTCCATCTAGATCACTCATATTCCTCACAAGATTCATGATGTACCAAATAATCACCATTATAGTCCACCCTATTAAAGGTGACCTTTGATGATATCAAAGAAGATAAATTCTCGTGTAATATAGTAATTTCAGGTCGTAGGATCATTACTTCATTGTCACTATGAGAATCGCTAATGACACTTCGCATAATGCTCCACATAGAATTCTCATGGTGGGACTGTCCAGTACATCGTTCTCTAACATGTTACCTATGAATTGACTTAATATCTCATATAATTATGACCAATGAGATTCGGTCATCAGTTAATCCACATACTAGTCTCAATGCATCATTGTTGTCCCATCAACAATGATACTCGACTAAGGACTTTTAAGAATAATGATACTAATTATAATTATATAATCTCATGTTTGTCACATACTTGAAACTATATAATTTGTATCAATATTCTAAGGAATTTTATTATGTTAACATTTATATAACGCAGTAAATAAAACCATAATAAAATTATTCATTCATTCAATCAAATATAATATCAAAATGTTAAGCAATTATATCAAATATTGGCCTCTAAGGCACAAACTCAAACAGTCTCCCACTTGCACTAGAGCCAATCACTCATGTATCTAATACCCATGGAACTAGTGTGACCTTCGTGCTTCTGTTGCGACAAAGCCTTGGTCAGTGGATCTGTAACATTATCATATGTTGGCACTCTTCCTATATGTACACCTCCTCTATCAATGATTTCGCGGATGAGATGGTACCGCCTAAGTATATGCTTGGATCGTTGGTGACATTTGGGTTCCTTAGCCTCTGTAATGGCTCCATTATTATCACAATATAGCTTAACCAGGTCAAAAATGGTTGGAACAACACCAAGTTCATTGACAAACTTTTTAATCCATACAGCCTCCTTGGCCACACTAGAAGCAACAATATACTCAGCCTCTATTGTAGAATCGGCTACTGTCTCTTGCCTTGAACTCTTCCAGCTAACAGCACCACCATTAAGGCAAAATAAAAAACATGACTGAGACTTATAGTCATCATTCTCAGTCTGGAATCTAGCATCTGTGTAACCCTTTACTGCCAGTTCGTCTTCACCTCCATATACCAAGAATGAATCTTTAATCCTTTTTAGGTACTTAAGGATATTCTTGACTTTTGTCCAATGACCTTCACCTGGATTCGACTGGTATCTGCTCGTCATGCTCAAAGCATACGAGACATCTTGACGAGTACATATCATTGCATACATGATAGATCCAATTGCCGAAATATAAGGGATCTTTCTCATACGCTCATCATCATCTTGTGATGTAGGACATTGGGCCTTAAAGATCTTTATACCATGAGTCATGGGTAAGTGTCCTCTTTTTGCTTCTTGAATGCTAAACCATTTCAGCACTTTATCAATATATGTACTTTGACTTAGGTCAAGCATTTTTCTCCATCTATCTCGATAGAACCCGATACCTAAAATGTAGGTTGCATCGCCTAAATCTTTCATGGAGAAACATTTTCCTAGCCATGTTTTTACAGCCTGTAATGAAGGAATGACATTCCCGATAATTAATATGTCGTCAACATATAATACTAGAAATACAATGTGACTCCCACTAACCTTCTTATATACACAAAGTTCATCTTCATTTTTAATAAAGCCATACTCTTTGACTGCTTCATCAAATCAAAGATTCCAACTTCGAGAGGCTTGCTTCAATCCATAAATAGATCGATGCAGCTTACATACCTTTCCAGCATCCTTCGGAGTGACAAAACCCTCAGGTTGTGTCATGTACACATCCTCAAGGAGATTTCCGTTAAGGAAAGCAGTTTTGACATCCATCTGCCAGATTTCGTAATCGTAAAAGGCTGCAATAACAAGTAAGATCCTGATGGATTTAACCATTGTCACTGGAGAGAAGGTTTCATCATAGTCAACACCTTGAACTTGTTTGTAACCTTTTGTTACTAGTCGACCTTTGTAGGTTTGTACATTACCATCCATGTCGGTTTTCTTCTTGAAAACCCACTTGCACCCGATTGGTTTTACCCCTTTGGGTGGATTAACCAAAGTCCATACTTGGTTAGTATACATGGAGTCCATTTCAGATCTCATGTCTTCAATCCATCTCTTAGAATCTGGTCCATTCATAGCTTCTTGCTACGAAGTAGGCTCATCCTGATCTATGAGCATCACATCGCCGTTTTGAGTTACAAGATATCCATAATATCTCTCGGTCTCTTGGCGTGTCCTACCAGATCTACGAATTCCTTATGTAGTTTGAGCAGGTTCACTTTCCACAACATCTTGTGGTTCCTACTCACGTTCTAACTCAGGTTCAATGATATTCTGTGGTTCTCGAATTTTTTCTAGTTCTACTTTCCTCCCACTGTTTCCTTTAGAGACAAATTCTCTTTCTAGAAAAATACCAGTTCGAGCAACAAACAATTTATTCTCAGAAGGTTTGTAGAAATAATACCCTTTTGTTTCTTTTGGGTATCCCACAAAATTACATTTGTCAGATTTGGGTCCGAGCTTGTCAGAATCCAGATGTTTTACAAATGCCTCGCAACCCCAAATCTTCATGAATGACATACTAGGACGTTTCCCAGTCCACATCTCATATGGTGTCTTCTGAACCGTCTTTGTAGGAACACGGTTAAGTGTGAATGCATTTGTCTGTAGGGCATGACCCCAGAAGCTTATTGGAAGATCTGCACGACTCATCATTGATCGTACCATGTCCAATAAGCTGTGATTTCTCCTCTTAGATACACCATTCCATTGTGGTGTTCCAGGTGGAGTGAGCTGTGATATAATACCACACTTCTTTAGAAGGTCATCAAAGTCTTGGCTTAAGTATTCACCTCTTCAATCGGATCGAAGGGCTTTTATGCTTTTGCCAAATTAGTTTTGAACTTCATTCTTGAATTCCTTGAACTTTTCAAAGGATTCGGATTTGTGTCTCATAAGATACACATATCCATATCTACTGAAGTCGTCAGTAAATGTAATGAAGTAATAAAACCTACTTCTTGCTAACGAACTCATGGGTCCACATACATCACTATGTATAAGTCCAAATAAATCGCTAGCCCGTTCACTGTGTCCAGTGAAAGGGGCTTTAGTCATCTTGCCTAATAAATAAGACTCATATCTCTCATATGATCCAAAATCAAATGAATCCAAAAACCCATCTTTATGGAGTTTGGATATGCGTTTCTCATTTATATGGCCTAAACGACAGTGCCAGAGATATGTCGGATTTAAATAAATTGATTTAAATCATTTTGTATTTATGTTATAGATAGGCATTTCTAAATCAAGAATATAAAGACCATTAAACAATTGTGTAACACCATAACATATATTATTTAAGTAAAACGAACAACGATTGTTCTTTATTATAAATGAAAAACATTTCTTGTCCATACAAGAAACAGAAATAATGTTTTTGCTTATAGCAGACACAAAATAACAATCTTCTAATTCTAAAACTAGCCCAGTGGGCAAAGATAAATGATAAGTTCCTACGGCCAGTGCAACAACTTTTGCTCCATTTCCAACTCGTAGGTCAACCTCTCCTTTTGTCAAAGTCCTACTCCTTCGAAGTTCTTGCATATTAACATAAATGTGAGAACCACATCCAGTATCAAATACCCATGATGTAGAAGTAGACAAGTTGACTTCTATAACATATATACCTGAATCAGAAGTCACACTTCCTTTCTTTTTCTTCACTTCTTCCAAATAAGCGTGACAATTCCTCTTCTAGTGTCCAGGTTTTCCACAGAAGTGACAATTACCTTCTTTAGCCACCCCGCCTTTAGGCTTTAAAGCCTGTTTGGTTTTGGAATTGGGTTTGGCACCAGATTTAGATCCTATCTTCTTCTTGACTTTCCAATTTCCCTTAGCATTCCCCTTTTGCACCATCATTATGGGAGTGAATCTTGCCTTTTTCATGTTGTTCTCGGCAGTTCTTAACATGCTCAACAACTTAGTATGGGGTTTCTCAATTTCATTCATAACAAATTGAGAGTAGTTGCTATTCAAGGATTAAAAAACAAGATCAGTTTGGGCTTCCGGGTTAATTAGAAAACCCAACCTATCAAGGTACTCAATATACCCAATCATTTTTAGCACATGTGGACCAACTGGATCACGTTCACCCATCTTGCAGTGATACAACGCCTTGCTTGTATCATACCTCTCTTGTCGAGCATGCCTTTCGAACAATTTCTTGAGATGCTCGATCATCTCATAAGCATCCATCAACTCATGTTGCTTCTGAAGCTCAGCGTTCATGGTTGCTAGCATGAGATAAATCACGTCTAGAGCATCATCTTGATGCTTCTTATAAGCATCATGCTCTGCACGTCGTACAGTATCAGCTGGTGCTGCAGGAATGGACTTTTCAATGACATGTAGCTTGCGCTCTTGTTTGAGGACAATCCTCAAGTTCCTATGCCAGTCAAAGAAATTAATTCCACTCCGCTTGTCCTTCTCAAGGACTGATCGTAGTGAAAGACTACTTGTGTTGTTGTTGGTTGCCATTGATATCTATAATTTATAAGTGCCAAAATAATAAGTCAAATTACAGAGTTGATATTATGTAATTGATAATAGTATATTCAAAAAATACCTCCCACTATTTTATTCAAATTAATAGCCCTCACCATTAAATCGGAAAGCATTTTCTATTAAATCTTTCTAGTGAGCCAAGATCGATATTTCATTATGACTTAAGTTAGCTTTGGCTAATCTATTAAAACACAATTATTTAGGTAGACAACCCTTTTATCAATTATATCATATATAACTCTTGGATAGTTTGGTAAACAACATTTGTTTCAAGTCCATCTAATGGTTCCTACAATCCTATTGAGATAACTTAGTTAAGTCGGGCCCAATGATTTTAACAGTTTGGATATCACAAGTATCCTATCGCATCTTACCTAGATAAATAGGGTACTTTGCATTGGCAACCCTACATCTATTAATCAAGGTCTTGATGAGTGTTATTCATTCGAAGGCATCTGGTTTAGACTTAATAATTTAATGAGGGTTTTTATTAATAAATTTAGATCTCACCAATTTTTAATCTTATTAAGCATGCACATTATTTATCATATCATATACAAGCATAAATAAAGTGGAAAATAAAATAAATGTGTCACAGTTATGGCTCAATCCACTGTCAATCTTTTAAAGCTAATGAAAGATTGAAGGTCAATCTAAAGTGGTAAAAGATCTCAAAATAGTAGCTTCCTTGAATCTTCCTCATCCATATGCCTCATCTCCATCATCATCTTTCCATCGTGATCTTCATCTTGTCATCTTCATAATTATAGATTATTACATGACGTAAAGAAACCTCAAGTTACATTCGAGGGGATTTAGATGAGAAGAGAATATTACATTGGAATTTATAGAAAGGCACGACAAGCAAGCCGTATTTCAAAACCAAAAACCACTAACCTATGGGTCAAAAAAGGCCATAATTGTGCACCATGCATATCACAATAAGCACATAACAATTTATATATAATTAAAGAAAACTATATATAACATATTGGGGTCACAACCATCGTGCGCAACGATGGGGGGTCCAAGGGGGGTCCCCTAAGCGGTGGTCTCACCGACCAACCAATGAAGAGTGGTCTGGGGCAACGCCGGAATCAGATTGTAGAATTTTTTCCATACGAATCTCCTCAAATAGTTTCGTAATCATATATTTAATCCACCAAAACACCCATAATAACAATACACCAAAGACATATCATATATGTCTAGTTCCAATTAATCTTATTAAACCAATCTTCATTCTTCTAATCCAATTAGAACATAAGATGTAAATCATTATTACGCCATATAAGATACAAATAATGTAACATCATATACATGCATATCTATTACTGATATTCATAATACCAGAATACGCCTACAGACAGAATATTATATATGCAATTTCAGATCTGTAAAATTGTATCATCATATATCATATATATCCAAAACAATATAATCAATTTCAGATCGATAAAATTGTATCATCATATATCATATATTTTGAAAAAAATATAATTAATTTCAGATCGATAAAATTGTATCATCATATATTATATATATCGAAAATAATAAAACACATAATCTGATTTAATCGTTTTCGCAAGTAGCTCTGATACCACTGTTGGGTTTCAGCACATAAAACGCAGCGGAAATAAATAATTGACAGACAATTGCGAAACCCTAAAATAGGATCCATGCAAAAAAAAAAATTAATTCAGTGGTTAGAAATTATACTGATTATTAAAGCTAGAATCGATGCAGTCGAATCTCCAACGCAATTCAAATGAACTGCGTCTCTACGGTATCCACACGAACATCCCGTGAATCGTCCTACTATGTGCATAAAAAGGAACCGCGGTACTAGCCACCAAGGATGAGGATTTTTTTGAAACTATTTTCTCTAGTCTCTCTCTAAGAGCGGCTAGGGTTTTGTTTTTGATGTAATCCCTAAAATGGTTGATATATATCATATATATAGCAGTTAGGAGGAATTAATCAAAACCTAATATAATTAAAATCCAAATTTATATATATATATATATATATATCTTAATTAAGTCTTACTTAATTAATATACATATATACAAATTATCCTTTTAATTTAAATTCGTGATTTAAAATACTATCAATCATATTGATATATTTAAATCTTTACAATTTAAATTAATTCCCTTTTAAATTATGTTCTATGTGTGTGACCCTATAGGTTATTATTACATTGACAATAATTTTAAAATCATATTATAAAATTATAAATAGTGAACGGCATCTAGTAATGCATCACTGCTACCCAAGTAATAATAAGATCGATGTTTCGATGCAATCTTTTTCATGACCAATGTTTCAATGTAATTTAATCTTTTTAACCTTAATATCCTAGATTAAACTCGAGTCATGGAATGTGTCATACTCTTCATAATTTAATCTGAGTTTTTCTTGATCAATGAGTAGACAATATGAAACAAATCACGATTTGAGCATGGCCATGCATTTCATAGTCCTACTCAATCAAGAGGCCTATGGATATCACCCCTGATACATAGGAGGGTTAAATTCCATCTAGATTACTCATATTCCTCACACGATTCATGATGTACCCAATAATCACCTTTATATTCCACCCTATTAAAGGTGACCTTTGATGATATCAAAGCACATAAATTCTTGTGTAGTAATATAGTGATTTCAGGTCGGGGGATCATTACATCATTGTCACTATGAGAATCGCTAATGACACTTCGAATAATGCTCCACATAGAATTCTCATGGTGGGTCTGTCCAGTACATCGTTCTCTAACATGTACCTATGCATTGACTTAATATCTCATATATTTATGACCAATGAGATTTGGTCATCACTTAATCCACATACTAGTCTCAATGCATCATTGTTGTCCCATCAACAATGATACTCGACTAGGGACTTTTAAGAATAATGATACTAATTATAATTATATAATCTCATGTTCAAGTCACATACTTGAAACTAGGGGTGAGCATGGTGCGGTTTTGAAGTCCAAACCGCACCCGAAACTGCTTAGGTGCGGTTTGAAAAATTCAAAACCACACATGAAACCGCTTGTGATTGGTGCGGTGGGGTTTAAAAGTGTGCGGTGCGGTTTTAGTTGGTGCGGTTTTTGTTCCAAAACCAATTGAAACAACAAAAAAGTCTAAGCCTTTAATAAAATTTAACATAAAACTTACATCGAGCAATTAACTTAGTGACAGAGTCGGCAATGAGAATAATATCAAGCATATAACAAAAGTTCCTTCTGTCAAACATGTCAAATTCACCATCAAATCATAGAATAGTGAGATAGGTAAAATAGTTTTAGTTTATAATAAAGGAATAATGCTTTAAAACTAAAACATACGCTATATAAAATAACGGAGACCATATATTCGGTAAAAAGCAAGAAGGTTTATCTAGTTCCCCAAAAATTAAAAGTATATACTGGAGATAAAATGAAATTCTATCTTATATATTGCAGGGAAGACTTATAGAATATAATCCTAACTATACCTAATTTGAAAAATAATCTATTAGACTATTACTATTATAACATTGACCTTAACCAATGCATCAAGTGCTCGAACCAACGAATTTGGCCCCTCATCTATAAGCCCCTCCAATAACGCATCAAACAAATTTGAAATTCCAAAACCCAATTGCTTAATTTTTGACTCTATAACCTATATCAATCTTCTTTCAATTGGTGAAAAATGACAATGTAAGACTGGAGTTTTCTCTAAACGTGTTCAAATGAAAAGTAACTTTAAATTTACTAGAGATAATACATACATACGCACACATGGTGCGGTTTCGGTTTTATGCGTGCGGTTTTGGCTAGTAACCAAATCGGAACAATAAATTTGGTTATTCAACCCACCTAAAACTGCCACATACGCCGGAACCGTTGGTGCGGTTTTAATTGATGCGGTTCGTGCGGTTTTTGGTGCAGTTTCGGTTCTAATTTGGTTACTTGCTCAGCCCTACTTGAAACTATATAATTTGTATCACTATTCTAAGGAATTTTATTATGTTAACATTTATATAACGCAGTAAATAAAACCATAATAAAATCATTCATTCATTCAATCAAATATAATATCAAAATGTTAAGCAATTATATCAAATAATTGGCCTCTAGGGCACAAACTCTAACAGAGTTCTCTATGAAGTTGGAGAGAAACTTTGAGAATTCAAAGGAGAAGAAGAGGATTAATCAAGCAATTCCTATCTTCTAACTAGTCCAAGAAGAAATTAAAAGGTACAAACCCTTATTTGAGTTTTCTAAGTTGTTGAATGTTTTCTGTGAATGTTAAGTTGGGAAATTTGATTATGATGGTTATATATGTTATTAGATATATATAATCTATTATAATTAATCTATAAGTGGTCTTAGAGTAATCAAACTCATGAGAACTTATTAAAGATGAATAATATGAGTTTTGTTTAATATACGTATTTTGGGTCTGTTTTGAGACTAAAATTGGTTAGGAGTTTATGCTATAATTGTAAAATTGGTGATGGATTGTGTTAATATGATTAGAAACAAAAATAATGCAAGTTGAATGAATATATTTGGCTAAGAAATGAATTCGTAGTGAATGAATTCGCTAAATATGTAAAATAAGAAAGTCTAGTATGAACATGAGTTTTGGGTCAAGATTTAGGCTAGTTAGTGTTTCTGTAAATTGTCATAATTCTAGTATGTTGTATTTATATGAATTACGAATCCATAGAATCAAAAACGAACTAATTTGGATATGTATAACTCAAGTTATGAAGATTAGTAGGAGAAAAGGGTCAAAAATTGCAAGAACAGAAAATTGCAAGTCCCGGTTCTGCTAACGGGCGCAACTGCACTATCTTCTAAGCCTTTTGGGGGCGCATCTGCCCTCTAGGGCACAACTGCACTGTGCCCAAGGGTTAATTGGGCGCAGCTGCGCTCTAGGTTTGTCCGATGTGACTGTTTTGACCTCTTATAGTAAAACAACCATAACATTTTCATACGAACTCCGATTGAGGAGATTTAAGATGATCCAGAACGAGGAAGAATATACCTAAATCTTTTATTCTTTAAGTTATTCGATTTGAGGTCGGGAACAGGGGTCAAAATGGTCATGTGTGTGTTGTGTTTTTGGGGACAATTGGAGGGCGTCAGGCATGGACGTATGCAAGTGTAGTGCTTCTGACGATAAAAGATGTTGTTCTAAGTTATAAAACATGAATGTTAGTAAATATAATGATGCTTAACATTAATAAAGGATGTATTAGATAAGTTGTATAAGCATACTAAGCACACACAATAGACCCAAAATCGGGCGTGTGACGAATGAACGTCGAAACGCCGTGACAAGTGTTAATGAACGTAAAAAATGTTTCAAGTCAAATGAAATGAATATTATAAGATATGAAACGGGGTTAATATAAATCCAATAAATAGCCCTAGCAAGACTTAAACACTTGAATGAACTTCGAGTATGACCTAAGAAGTAATAAAGTGAGATGTAAGTCAAAAGTTAACACAATCAAATTAAACATTGTGTATTGATGATAGGAAGGGTTATCAGATATAGAGTAAAGTTTACATTACAACTACTATACATTGCTATGTGACTAATAGTTAATGGGAATGATTATATAATGTTGTGTGCTAATTTTTCAGACCGTTGGTTAAAGTTATAATAGTAAATAAATATGGATCATTGGTTGAA
The DNA here is from genome assembly GCA_020205615.1 of Panax quinquefolius. Lineage (NCBI taxonomy): Eukaryota > Viridiplantae > Streptophyta > Magnoliopsida > Apiales > Araliaceae > Panax > Panax quinquefolius. Next base: position 48,547,061 of record CM035160.1, on the reverse strand, counting down.
GATATAATAGTAAATCAATATGGATCGCTGGTTTAAAGTTTTAATAGTAAATCAGTATGGACCGTTGCTTTAAGTTTTTATAGTAAATTAATATGGACCGTCCGTTTAAAAATAAATTAATCTAGACCGTTATGAATTAGTTACTATTTAGTCCTTTTTCCTATAAATACAAGCTCATTCCTTCATTATTTCTTACGAATTCACTGAAACTCTATACAGAGAAAGAAGAGGAGTATTCTGCTACTACCCTACTTCAGTATTCAATCTTCTACTAAGGTAAGGGGTGTTATTTATTTCATATTCGCTTACGATATTATTTTTCGTATTCGTAAGGAATATTAAATTCGTTCAATATTCGTAAGGGATATTATTTGTTGTATTTGTAAGGGTGTTATTTATTTCATATTCGCTTACGATATTATTTTTCGTATTCGTAAGGAATATTATCTTCGTTCAATATTTGTAAGGGATATTAATTATTGTATTCATGAAGAGAGTTATTTTCTTTCAATACTCGTAAGGGGTATTATTTCTTTCATATTCATGAAGAGAGTTATTTTCTTTCAATACTCGTAAGGATTGTTATTCCATTCTTTATTATTCTGTTAGAACAAACTGTCTACGCGGACTACTGCATGCATGGTGAAATCTTTTGTTATTCCATTTTTTATTATTCTGTGGGAATAATCTATCTACGCGGACTGCCGCATACCTGGTGAATAACCCTTCGTATTCAATTGTTATTAAATTGTGGAAATGATTTGTCTACGCGGACTACCGCATGACAGGTGAAAATCCATTTGCAGTTTCGTATATTATTTCTTTTTATATTCTTAAATCTAAACTTACTATGGTAAGTATTGCTTCTATAATTCCTGAAATTAGTGGAATATCCTTGAGTTTTGCGCTTCATCCAATATCATTTCATTGGAATATTGATCTGAACTTTCTTATTAAATATCAATATTTTTACCCGGGGTACTATTTATGGGTTACTATTCACTCAAGTACTATTCACTCGGGTATAATTCACTCAGGTATTCAGGGTATTTGTCATGTCGAGGTACTATTCACGGGGTACTATTCCTGAAGTACTATTCATGGGGTATTATTAACTCGGGTACTATTCACGACAAAAAATTGATTTCTTTTTTGTCCAAGATTATTTTTAATACATGGATATTATTCTTGAATTTTACTCCACAAAGCAGTATCATGTTGACAATTTGGATATATTTAAACTCTAGATAAATTTAAAGTCTTTTATATTTATCCTTGATTTCGTTTGATTAATGCTTATATCATTGTCATCATCCTCATGCTTATATTATGATAAAAGTCATATGTGGCTTACATGCATAGATGTATTATTGATTAGTATGATTATGACTAGGGATTATTTGGTATAATCATGACCGTAATATTACAAATGATGTGGTAAAAGTCTTCATTGGCCCGTAGTGCATTGATGGACAGTTGTTGGTATGATCATGACCATTGATGATTACATGAATATCCTTGGCCTGTAGTGCAGGGATGATTCGATGATGTGGTTTATTTATTAAGCTGAGTCTCAGCGATAAAGTTGATGAAAAACTTTTTAAATCATAGAAGATAGTAGATATCATGCTCTACTTGACTCTTCTAATGGATTGCTTGTTCCGCTGCAGTTAAACTTGAATTTTATTGTATTTTATCAGTTTAACACTGTTTAAGTCTAACGATAATTTATTCTGCATTATCTTAGTCATAATATTTCTTATTGGACTAGTTGAGCTCACCCTTTTGCTTTCATTGTTCTCTTCAGAAAATGAGAACGTAGCCGGGACTAGTTGGAGAACAGAGTGACGGTCCGAGATTGTGGCAATAGTAGTCCTCACTATTTTATAAAATAATGTGATAATAAATGTAACGAGGACTTCATTTGAGTTTGAATACTGTCTATGAGACAATATTCGTGTAAAAACTCTAAGCTACGTTGTTGTCGTATAGTATAAAAGAAGTTTGTATTTGATTTATGTACCATGTATTTGGCAACTCAGAATGGGTGACGTATACCTATTTTGGGGGCGTCACAGTTGGTATCAAAGCTTAGGGATATGATCCCTTGCTGAGATGTGCGACTAAAACTAGGTGGGGAGAGACGGGAAATTCCTTCGCTAGTATGACCTACCTAAGTTTATTTGGTATTTATTTAGTCGGTCAGAGTATATGGATAATATGTGACATGTCAATTAACCCGTGTTTTGTGGCAGTATTTGAAAATGGCATCCGAAAATATTGAGATAAGCAATGAATCACATGAGACCGTTGAGTCACCAACGATCAATACCCAGGATAATGTGCATCAGGAAGGCAATAATCCTCGTGTAAACAACAACACCGACCAAATGACGAACGATGGTATGTTTAGAAGTTTTCTAGAATTTATGCAAAACAAAACGAAAGAGACTCTTGTTCAAAATACAGGTGGAAACATTGGCAACTCATGACTGGTCACTGATAAACAGTTCAAGGAGCTGGGACCAACGGAGATTTTGGGAAAGCCAGAACCACTTAAGGTGGAGACGTGGATAAAGCAGATCACCAAGATATTTTTGATGTCTTGGGATGCTCCGAGGAGCAAAAGGTTCCCTTTGCCACCTTTATATTGTGTGAAGAGGCAGATTACTGGTGGGAATCTATAAAGCGTACTCAACCTACCGCACTCAAGATGTCTTGGGAGAAGTTCCAAGAATTGTTCAATGACAAGTATTTTTCCGAAAGTATTCGTCACATGAAGGAGGTTGAATTCATCAAGCTGGAGTAAAATAATATGACCGTATCGCAGTACGAGGCTAAGTTTTTTGAGCTGTCCCGATTTGCATCCCATTTGGTAGATAATGAGGAACGTATGACATGGATGTTCCTAAGAGGTTTGAAACCCAAAATACGTCAATACCTCATTTCTCACAAACTTTGTTTATATTCTGATGTTGTGAATACAGGGCTCAGTTATTGGAGCGTGATAATGAGTCAGCCCAACCAAAAGGTAATGACCAACAACACGATAATAATCGTACTGGTGGTAACGACCATCGGAACAATGATAACCATCGTGGGGGAAATTATCATGCCAAGAATGGTAACCACTTTAGTGGTAATAATGGCCAAGATAATAGAAGTAGAAATTTCAAGAAGAGAAAGTTCAACAATGATGAAAAGACAACAACACCTATTTCAAAGGAAGAAGAACGACCATCGATCATATGTTTCAAATGCGGAGGGGAGGGACACATTAGTCCAAACTGCACGATGCAGTCCAAAACATGTTACAATTGTGGAAGAGAAGGCCACCTAGCTTGATTTTGTCGTGTAGTGAAGTTAAGTCCAACTGGGATGGTGATGCCAAAGGCTGTCCTAGATAAGTCAAAGCCATTATTTTAAGTGAGAGCGTTTGTTGAGGAAACCGAATGAAGTTATCATGGGTAAGTTAATCATAAATGCTTACGAAGTCTATACCTTATTCGATACGATTCTACCCACTCTTTTATTTCTCTTACTTGCGATCAACGTTTAAATTTGACTCCAAAGAAATTAGAATTTAACTTATCTGTTGAAACTCCATTGGGAGAAACCTTCATTACATCCACTGTTTATAAGTCTTGTTTGATTCAAATCAGCAACCGCACGTTACCTGTCGATCTTATCTCTTAAAAAATACTTATTTTTGATGTGATTTTAGGAAGTGACTGGTTAACTACTCATCATGCTAAAATTGATTGTGTTCGTAAGGTTGTTAGCCTTTCTAACCAACTTGTTATGTGAATTCAAGCAACCAACCACTAAAGTTAATCACTGTCATATCAAGCCATAAAGCTATTCATTTATTGAAAAACAGATGTCAAGCTTTCTTAGCCCATGTTATAGATTTAAACAAAAATACGTCAGATTTGAATGATATTTCTATTGTTAATAAATTTCCTAATGTATTCCCTGAAGACTTCCTAGCCTACCCCAGAGCGTGAAATTGAATTTCACAAAGACCCATTTCGCACGACTTACAAAAGATGGAGATAGAGTTAAAGACTCCAAGAAACTACATAAAGATAGCGAATATATGATTAGAACCGACTTTAATCGATAAAGTTAAAGTTGCTCAAGTTACAGACCCGGAGTTGATGAATATGAAGAAAAAGGTACAAGAAGGCTTTATTCTAGAAGCAGGAATCGACGAAGAGAGGAATTCTCAACCCTCAATTTTATTGGTCTATTTGAAATCCTCGATTGAGTAGGACTGTGACTTATAGACTCGCCTTACCACTAAGTATGTCGCGTGTTCATAACTTTTTTTCACGTATCGATATTACGTAAATATGTGGACGACCCGAACCACATTATTGTATTAGAACTAGATAAGATAGCAGAAGATTTAACGTATGAGGAGATACCTGTTAAAATCTTGGATAAGAAGAAACATATTCTACGCTTAAAAGATATACCTCAAGAGTTAGAATATGACGAGGTATCCTCACCTCTTCGACATACCAAGTACGTACATAAATTTTGAGGGCGAAATTTCATAAGGAGGGGAGATTGTAAGACCCCAAATTTTATGAAATGAAAGTATTCATTTTTTTTATAATTATTATGTTTTTAGTAAATGGTTAAATTGATAAAGGTTAAAGTTAAGGGTGATATTTGAAAATTTTGCAAAGTAAGCAAGTGGTTATAAAATATTTGATTGGTTGGGGAATATTAATTTTAATAGGGAATATTCGTACGATGGCACAATCATTGGTGGACCCCACAACGGAAGTATTGTCCTAGTTAGAAAACGACAGAATGATCTTTTTATAAAAATAACGGCGAAAGTTTTACCGTTAAACTGTTGAACTACCCGGTAGTAAAAATACAGTAATACGCGTGATTGCATAGTAGCACACAGTATTGATTCCTGATGTTTACTTGAGAAGTCACTCAGTTATACTCAATTATTGCTACAGTAAGTGTTGCATAGTATCTCACGTTATTTGATTCAATTATTGTCACAGTATCATCTGCATAATATTTTATATTACTAAATCAATAATTGAGATGACAAAGTTATTCATATTATTATTTGCAATATTGACGATGTCTAGAAATTTCTGTCAAGGAGAGGTTTGGTCACCTAATTGCGCGCCAATATGGAGAAATCCTTATCGGAAAGCCCCCTCTTTCCTGGGAATGATCTGGTTGTTAAATATTGTGAGTTATAATATTAATGATGAATAATTGTTAATAGATTAAAAATGTGATTATTAAAGATAAGTAATTTGTGGTAAATATTTATTCATTTTTTGATATAAATAGAGGTATTTGCTATTAGTTTGACTTATTATTCCATGAGGAGATGTGCTAATTTTTCAGACCGTTGGTTGAAGTTATAATAATAAATCAATATGGATCATTTTTTGAAGAGATAATAGTAAATCAATATGGACTGCTGGTGGAAAGTTATAATAGTAAATCAATATGGATCGCTGGTTTAAAGTTTTAATAGTAAATCAGTATGGACCGTTGCTTTAAGTTTTAATAGTAAATCAATATGGACCGTCCGTTTAAAAGTAAATTAATCCGGGCCATTCATGTGAGGGACCCGAATTCGAGGTCCCGAATCACCGCGGATCCGGTTCGATCATTCTATCACTATTACTATATTTGCGGAAGATATAAACATAAATTGTTTATACAATAACTTTATACACTATTTCCCAAAGTCGAGTAACCTTAACTTATACACAATTCATCACTTGTCTAATACATAACATTATCATCATACAATACTATTACAAATCTAATCGCGCACGTAAACTAAAGCTGGAACTGTCTTTGACCTTTCCTTATATCCGATGTATTCATCTTAATCTGCAATGTTTATCAATATATAGCATGGGTGAGCATAAGATTGTCCAGCAAGTTTAGTTCAATAATTTAACGATATATTATGATTGAAAGAATCTGAATAATAAGCTGGCTATAATTCAACAATATAATTGTGAACTAGCAGGAACAAACTTTTGACTGAACAAGTATATAACATGAACAAATATATCTGGACCGAAGGGTAATGAAGGTGATCAGCCTTTCATACCTGACTTATACATGCAATATGTATAGAGTACAATTCTACAATGGCAATCAACAATGATTATCCATAAGCATATCTGAATGAAATAACTCTTAGTAGAGTTGAGTAAAAACAAACTTGCCTGAACCGTTGATTACTGCAACGCAACTTATAACGCTTTATCCGAAGACCTAATATTAGTAATATAGATCTCCAATATGAGAATAATATCATCATAATATAATAATATTATATATATAGATATACATAGAATAACCTAAACACATAACACATAACTCTATCAGTCTACAACACACATAAGACTCGGTATCAAGTCAAACTATTGCAATCTGAGTTGAACCCGACATAAAACTGACATCTTGACGGCCTAGTCGGACAATTCACGAGTTTAAGTTCAATTAAACTTTGCCTAACACTTAACAATTAACTTAAATAATCATATTATTAAAAAAATAATTTTTTAAGTCTCATAATAATTTTTAAATAATTATTACTCCCTCCATCCCTAAATAACTGAAAGGTTTTCACACTTATTAAGGAAGTCATTTATTACTCCAATTTTGTCATTAAGATTGATATGTATTACCACAATTACCCTTGCATTAATTAAGAAAAGATGTACTCCATATAGTTGTCTAGATAAATGAAATACTCCATATAGTTGAGGGCAATAGATGAAAAATTATAATTAATGCTTCCTAGAAACTTAGTAACGTCAAATATATTGGGATATTTTGAACTCCCTATAAAGTCAATTATTTAGGGATGGAGGGAGTATCATTTATCATGTATTTTCAATCATTAAAATTGTATTTAACTGAATTAAATACCTCATAATTCCATTATCATTAATATTTATTTAATACTAAATATTAATGAAAATCATAACATAATAATATAATATAATTATAATATATCAAAGTATTTTTAATATCTTAAAATCATATTTATATGATTTTTAAACACTTAAGTTCATTATCTAATAATTGTTATTAATTTTAAAATATTAATATTTTCATGACAAAATATCAAAAGTTATATTTTATAACTTAAAATATTTTATAACACTTAAATAATTTTAATATGATTTTTAAATCATTTATTCTATTCTTCCATAATTTATTTAATATAATTATTAAATAAACTAATTATCATTAATATTAATTAATTAATAAAATTCATCACAAAATATTAAAAGTCACCGAAAATAAATTTAAATATTTTCTTATACCATAATATTATTTTTCTCGATTTTTCATGTATTAAAATTATTTTTAAATAATTTATTTAATATTATAATTAAATAAATTAAATACCATTTATATTCCAAAAATATTAAATATTTATGAAATATACTCAAATAATTAAAAACTATTTTTTAGACTTTAAAATAATTTTTTAGAATTTATTTTGTATTTTTAATAATTAAAAACCATTTTATCTATTTTTAAATAATTTTCGGAAAATCAGAAATTCAAAATTAATAAAATCGTCATAAAGGGCCTATAGCGATGACAAAATCATTATATAGGTGTTCTTGGTGTGTTCTTGAGCCTTCGTGTCAGACACCAAGGCAGGAGGTTTGACCGGGTTTAATTCAGTGTTCTTTTTTATTTCTGGGTTTGCTAAGATATTAAGCTTGTAGTATTTATGTAGTACTACAAGTATATATCATTATCTAAGTCATTAAGCATCACCGTTGCAAGATCCAAGCCTGCAAAGTTGTTGTCAGAGGCCTGCTGGGATTTCTGGGTTTCCTAGATTCCCAGTCAGTTTCGAGTGACCACTTTCGAGCTTGATTATTCATATGCTCTGGTCATTCTCTAAGTGTTCTGAAGGTTTAAACATGTAGTACTACTGTTAATGAACACATATAAATCAACATACAAGTCCACTTTCATCTAAATCGCCAAGATAAAATCCGGTCAAACTACCTGTCAAGAAACGCCCGTTGAAGATCTGGGTTACCCAGAATCTGTAACAACCCGATATTTTCTATATAAATAAATAAGAAATTTTGCGTATAAATTTTTTATATTTTAAAGATGAGGATTTGTACAAGATATTGTGTATATGTATTTATGTGGTAAATAAAAATATATTTATTACATTTATATTTACAAATAATTTTATTTCAGAATTTTTGATTTCTATAAAGTATATTCTTATAATAATTACCTTTATGGTAGAAATGTTTTTATTAATTATTTTCCATGAAAATATAATCATATATTATTTAAATAATATATGAAGTGATTTTTAAATAATTATAATAATTATTTTATTATATGAGTTTTAGTACAGATTAGTAAGTTAATTATTTTACCTTAATTATTAAGGTTAAATATGAAAGAATAATCGATATGGAATCCAAACCCTAATTTTGGATTATTGTCAATGTATGAGAATAATAATATAATATTAATTATATTTTGAATTTTCAATTATTATAAATATGTATCGCTTGTTTATGCGTATTAATGATGATTATCGTCAATTATGGTGTTTAATTTTAAAACCCTGATATTATTTGGCTAAACCCTAATTTGAAAATCAATTGTGGGTTTAAGACGGTTATTTAACTGTGTTATATATTTTATGATGTGTATTATATAATGATTTGATTATTTAGGTAAACCCTAATTATGATCTAGAAACCCTAATTAATTAATTTTTTTTTTTTAAAAACTCTAAGATATTTTAAAAACCCTAATTTTCTATTAAAACCCTAATTTTTAATTAGTAAGTTGTAGCTAAAATTTTATTAAACTTTAGTTTTAATTGTTCAAACCCTAGAAATTATTTGGGAAACCTTAAGGTTTAAAATAGAGTGATTAAAACCTAGATTCAAGTACCATGGACAAGAATACCCTTAATTACTTTGTTAAATTACAAAAATAGCATTTTTGGATTTATTTAATTGAGCTTGCTTGCAAATCTTGCCATAATTTGGGTTGTTTACCAACCCTAGATATCCCATGTGCCAAAATCTTTTCATATCAGCTAATACACCAACCATACATTGCATCTAGCACATATATATATATATAGATCCAAGAGAGAGAAAATGTCATTTATTGCTCATTTGATCACCTTCCACATCCAAGTCTCTCTCTCACCTAAAGCCAGGAATTTCACAAGTTCCTCAGTCTCTAAGAACAGCCCCACGATCAACAATAACATATCATAAGCACAGAATCATCAATTGTTCATAAAAGGTATTAAACCCTAATTCAAAATTTGTCCAAATTTCGGTTGTTAGATGTATGTTTGATTGTTAAAATATGTTGTATAGGGTATATAATGATGATCTGGGTTGCTAGATGTTAGATCCATAACATCTAGAGGCTCGGATTTGAAGATTTATCGAATCTGGAAAAATTTTATTTTGTGGTCTGACAACAAATGTCAGACGCTGTATATCTCAGCCTGTTTATGATTTTTGTGTTTTGAAGGTTTATACTTGTAGTAGTGTATGTGTTCTTTAGTCTGCAAGTGGAATCAAAGTCAGAACATGAACCGATTGAAAGTTAATCGTGGTCAAACCACGCCGACCTACCACGATTGGGTGTTTTGGGTAACCTGAAATGTTTTCAAAGACCTGGCCTAACAACGCTTTTATTGTATTCGATCCGCAAACAGTGTGTGTTTTGATTCCTTTGTTGCATTAAAGTTATAGTATAGTAGTTATTCTACAGGTTAATACTCTTAGATAGCTTTTATCACAAACGTATGAGAATTGAAGGATGGTCAAACTAGGCAGAAAGTCCACGGATGAACTTTCTGGGTAACCTAGAAAGTTCATGAGCGTGGTTTCTGACAATGTTTGACCGGACAAGATCTTGGTATTATGTTGCTGTTTTAGTTATTTTTTTGTGATATATCTACTCTTTGACATGTTCTCTAGACACTGAAACTCTTAGATCACAAAAAGAACACAAGATTAGCAAGTTGTGGAAGCCCAAAGGAGATAAATCGAATCGTTTTTCATTTCGGGTAACCCGTAAAATGAAGAAACGATTTATTACATTTTGAAGGCATGATCTCGTTGGTTATATGTTGTATGAACTTGTTTGTTGTTCAATCTTGTAGTCGTGCATTAGTATTACATTATGTGACAAACAACAGACCTAGAAACACAACACACACTAAACTATTGATGGTCAAACAGAGCCCCTCGAAACTGCCTTATGAATGCTCAAGAACATGAAGAACACCTATAGCGACAGTTTTGTCACTATAGGTGGCCTTTAGCGACAGACATTATATTATTTTCCGGAAATTTTTTAATAAATAGAAAAAAATAGTTTTTAATTATTAAAAATACAAAATAAATTATTAAAAATTATTTTAATGTCCGAAAATTATATTTTAATTATTTTGGATATATTTCATAAATATTTAATATTTTTGGAATATTAAAAGTATTTAATTTATTTAATTATAATTCTCAATAAATTATTTAAAAATGATTTTAATACATAAAAATCATTTAAAATTATATTATGATATAAGAAAATATATTAAGTTATTTTTAATGACTTTTAATATTTTGTGATAAATTTCATTAATAAATTAATATTGTTTATAAAATAGGTATACAACACCCATTCTATTTTAAGTCGCCAAATACTTTTAATGGTACATTAATGCTTTAATATTAATGATAAAAAATGATTTTAAATATTTTACAACTTTAAGGGTAATAATACAATTGTCGTAAAAATACATGGTACGTACAACACATAATACAATTGTGAGTTTTAAATACAAATATTGTCTTCTAGATAATATCCACACTCAAATAAGTCCTCATTATAATTATTCAAACACTATTTTACGTAAATAGTGAGGACTGCTAAAACATCTTTCTAGAACCATCACTCCATACCACTTTCGACTAGTTCCTCGCTATGTTCTCACCTCCCGAGAAAAATGGAACAAAAGGAAAAGGGTGAGCTCAACTAGCCCAAGAAAGAATATTACGACTAAGATAATATACAACAAATTATCGTTAGTCTTCAACAGGAAAAATCTGATAAAATATAATAGCCAACAAGTTTTAGATCAACAACTCGCAATGAAAAAACAATCCATTAGAAGAGTCAAGAGAGAATGAGTTCTACTATCTTCTAAGATTTAAAAGTCCATCATCAATATTTTATCCTCAGAATAACAATCAATATACATCTTTAATCAAATATTCATCTTTGCACTACAGCCAAAGATATTCATTTATATCACCAAATGGGTCATGTTCATCTCAACACTGCTCATCTTTGACTACGCCAAAAAGATATTCATCGCTTAATCATTTATCTTTGCACTACAAAAGTCAAGATATTTAGTAATATCATCATTTAGGACCGAGGATGATGAAAATATTTTAAAGAAAAAAACGAATCCAAAGGAACGGAAAGGACAAATAGTAGGATTCAGATAACAAATTTATCCAAGATCAATAATACTTCATAAATACCAATTTTTGAAGCGTAATTCAAAAATAAAGATCAAAACATGGATACAATCAAAGATAGTAACCATAATAGACATCTTGGACAAAAAGAAGAAAATTTCATTTTTCTATGAATAAAGTCGATTCGTGAATAAAGTGTCATATATAATAAATAAAGGTGAATACGTGAATAGTAACCCGACACAAAAAAAGTTCCAAATTTGATAAAAAATTAGATCAATACTTTCAAGATAATGATATCAAAGAAATAATATCATATATGAAGAAAATAACATCCCTTACCTCAAAATATCAAGATTTCCGATCCTAATATCTCCAGATAAGGTCAAGAAAACTTGCACTGATGAATAGAAACTCACAAAGTATCTAAATACTCACAAAATACACTCAATAATCTAGTGAGAGAAAGAGAGAAAACTTGTTTCTGGTGTGATTTTCAATTCTAACTTAGCCCTCTATTTATAGGAAAATGTTAGCAGACTTTACCTGCAACCTAATGGCTTTACTTGCTACTATTCCCACCCACCACATTTGAAATAAATTCAGCACATTTCTTCACCAACCATAAGTGGGGCCCACTCAATTCTAGAATTTTTCACCAAAATCATTTATAAACCTAATTTCTAAATCACTCACCTCTTAAAATTCATAACAAATCATACGCTCATTTTTAATTGTTCAAAATTTGTGGACATATACTCAACTTATATATGTATAACATATCCAAAAATTACAACGATCCAACTATTTGATTAAAAATTATAACTCACACAATATATCTCAAAAACATTGGTTTAATTTTTAATACCTTCATTCCGGCAAAAAATACTAATAAAACACCTCAACATTAACTCCTTCATTTTTAACCACAATAAATATATCCAACATTTATATCCACATAAAATAAATATTTTCTTATCATATGAATCAATAATTAATTATTCACAAATAATATTACGTAATCACATTTATGACAACCAGTGCCGCTCCTGTGAAAGAGGGGCTTTCCAATAAGAATTTCTCCTTATCGCACGCAATTAATTAGGTGACCAAACCTCTCCTCGATGTAACTTTCTAGACATCGCCAATAATGCTATCTAATAATATTATTCAAATAATATGAATTATTGATCCGATAATGGAAATATCAGGTAAAGGACAATTATTGAAACAACAATAATATAAAATATCAACGCAAAGAATTATCAATCAATAAAATAAAATATCGAATAAGAATTCATCGTAATAATTATTAAGTAGTGCCTTCACGTAAGGATCAATAATTCATCAATAATGTGCATCCACGCCAGACATCGTATTTTAACCACCGGGTATTCCAACAAAGGTTAATTCAGAAATAACTACGCCGTTATTTATAAAAAACTCAAACTTGTCGCTTTTCTTCATCCGATAGCTATTCTCATTATGGGGCCCACAAAAATGATCATGCCATCGTATTTAATATTCCCCGACAACAAGAATATTCCACGACCAAACGAATATTCCCCGACAACAATGATTATTTTATAACCACTTGCATTTTTGCAAAATTTGCACATTTCACCCATAACCGTAGAATTATATCAAATTAATACCTTATTATTCACAAATATAATTAGAGGAAATTGATTTTATTTATAATAAGTTGGGGTCTTACAACCTCCCTCCTTATGAAATTTCGTCCTCGAAATCGACATACGCACTTCGTGTTTTTCAAAAGTGAGGATACCTCGCTTTCATTTCGATTCCAACTCCCGTGTCATTTCTTCAATAGCATGGTTTCTCCATAAAACCTTAACTTGTGGTATAACCTTGGTGCGTAGGATATGCTCTTTCCTATCCAAGATCTTAACAGTACTTCTTCGACGTTAAATCTTCTACTATCTCGTCTCGGTTCTAACGCAATAATATGGTTCGGGTCTTTCACATATTTACGAAGCATGGATATGTGAAAACATTATGAACACGAGACATACTTGAGGTAATGCGAGTCTATAGCCACATTTCCTATTCGGGCAAGAATCTCAAATGGACCAACAAATCGTGGATCGAGCTTTCCTCTCTTCCCAAATCTTGTAACTCCTTCCATGGTGCAACACGTAATAATACATGATCCCCAATATTAAATTCCACGCCTTTTTCGATGAAGATCCGCATAACTCTTTTGTCGATCTTGTGCCGCTTTGTATACGCTTGTCGAATCATTTGATCTTTTCTCGTAGTCATGCGTATTTCAATTCTCGTCCCAACAACGTTGCTTTCTCCCACCTCGCCCCAAAGATACCGAGAACGACACTTTCGGCCCATACAACGCCTCAAATGGAGCCATGCCTATACTTGCTTGATAACTGTTGTTGTAGAGAATTCCACCAAAGGGCAAGTACTTATCCCAACTTCCTTTAAAATCTAGGACACAAAGTCTTAATAGATCTTCAAGGGTTTGAATAGTCCTCTCTCGATTGTCCGTCCGCTTGAGAGGATGGTATGCCGAATCAATCAGAATCCGCGCTCATAGCTTTCTCAAAAGCTAACCCAAAATCGTGAAGTGAATCTTGGGTCACGATCCAAACTATGGATACCGGCATGCCATGCAATCTCACAATCTCATTCACGCATACATGAGCAAGAAGACGCTCAAGGAATAAGTCTCACGACGGTAAGAAAATGGGCGACTTGGTTAATCTATCAACAATAACCCAAATCGTATCTATGCCTTGAGAAACTTTGGGAAGACCTGTAACGAAATCCATAGTAATGTGTTCCCACTTCCATTTCGGAATCTCAAGTGGTTGTAATGGACCCTTTGGCACTTGATGCTCCGCCTTTACACGCTGACAAGTTAAACACCTCGAGATAAACTCCGCGATCTCTCTCTTCATATTGTTCCACCAAAATGTATGTCAATATCATGATACATTTTGGTACTCCCCAGATGGATTGCAAATGGGGTGTTGTGTGCCTCCATCATGATTCTATGCTTCAAGTCGTAATCATTAGAAACACAAAGTCCGAGTTGAATCTAAGTATTCCTTCTTCATCGATTCTCGCTTCGAATAGCTCCTTCTTGCACTTTCTTCTTCATATATCGCCTCCAGTCCGTCCGTAGCTTTCGAGCAAATTTTAACTTTATCGATTAAAGTCGCTTCTACTCAGATATTCGCCATCATCATGTGGGTCCCTCGAGTCTTTAATTCTACCTCCATCCTTTGCAAGTCATACAGAATGGGCCTTTCAGATTAACAATATCGCACTCAGACTCAGATATATGATCTTCTACTCAATGCGCCCACCACTACGCTCGCTTTTCCAGATGATATCAATAGTGTGATCGTAATCTTCATAGTTCAAGCCAACGCCGCTGCCGCATGTTGAGTTCTTTTGGGTGAAGAAATATTTGAGGCTTTTATGGTCCGTGATAAATCTCCACTTTCTCCCCATACAAGTAGTGTTCCAAATTTTCAACGCTGAATACGATCGCCGCTAACTCTAGATCATGAGTAGGATAATTCCTCTCATATTCTTTGAGTTGTCGTGAGGCATAGGCTATGACTTTCCCATGTTGCATGAGAACGCATCCTAACCCTTTGCCCTCAAGCATCATCAGATATAACAAATCCATCCGCATTCGTATGGTATTGCTGTAACAGTGCCAAATGAGTCTCCTCTCGAGCTCTTGAAACTCTTCTCGCATTCCTCGCCCATACAAATTTTGTATCTTTCCGAGTCAACTGAAGTTAATCTGAGTAGCGATTCGAGAAAATCCTTCCACGAATCTCCGATAATAACCAAATTAAGCCCGTAAAGCTACGCACTTCACACCACCGACTTTTGGTTGCTCCCAACTTTGATCGCTTCAATCTTCGCCAGTCGACAGATACTCCATGTTTTGACACCACGCGCCCAAGGAATGCTACTTCCTCAAGCCGTAACTCGATTTCTTCACTTTTGCATAAAGTTTGTTTTCACGGGCCTTTCAAGTATCACTTCAAATGGTGCTCATGATCTTCACGGCTTTTGAATAGATGAGGATGTCATCAATAAAGACAACAACAAACCGATCCAAATATTCCTCAATACACTGGCTCATCATATCCATGAAAGCAAAGAGAGCATTAGTCAATCCAAAAGACATGACTAAGAATTCATAATGCCCGCATCGAAGTTCTCAAGGCGCTTTTGAATATCCTCGCTTTTAATCTTCAAATTGATGATATCCGTAATCTAAGATCGATCTTTGAAAAGAATTGTGCTCTCAGCAACCGGGTCGAACAGTCATCAATGCGAGGTAGCGGATACCTATTCTTGATGGTGACATGGTTTAATTCTCTCAGTCAATACAAAAGTCGATACTCCCGCTTTTCTTTTTACTTAATAAAATAGAGCACCCCAAGGAGATGTACTAGGACGAATGAAACCTATGTCTAACAATTCCTCAGTAGTTGGACTTTTAACTCCTCAAGTTCAATAGAGCCATTCGATATGGGGTTTTAGAAATGGGTTTTGTACCCTACCAAGGTCAATAAAGAATTCAACATCACGCTCGGGGTAGACCGGAAGTTCTTCAGAAAATACATCGAAAATTCTCTAACAATGTAAATATTATTCAAATCGATTTGTCTTTTGTTCAAATCCATAACATGGGCTAAGAAAGCTTGACATCCGCTTTTCAATAAACGAATAGCTTTATGGCTTGATATGATAAATGACTGATTTTAGTGGTTTAGTTGTTTGAATTGTATGACAAAGTCAAGTTAGAATATATGAAAAACTAACAACCTTACGAAAAAATCAATTTTGGTATGATGAGTGGTTAACCAATCAATTCCTAAAATCACATCAAAAGCAAGTATCTTTAAAGATATAAGATCAATGTGTAATGTGATAGTGCCAACTTGGATCATGCAAGATTTATAAACCGTAGATGTAACGAAGGTTTCACCCAACGGAGTTTCAACAGATAAGTCAAAGTCCAATTTCTCCTGAGTCAAGTTTAAACGCTGAGCACAAGCAGAGAGATAAAAGAATGGGTAGAACCCAGATTCAGTAAGGTATAAACTTCGCAAGAGTTCAAGATTAGCTTACCCGTAATCACCTCGCTCGGGTTCCTCGCTTTTGCTACCACGACAAAACGCCTTCCAGAACCGCCGATTTCGACTTATCCGGATGTAAATTTCGAGTCACCATCCCCGCTGAACTTGGTTTTGCTACGTAACAATCCCGAGCTATGTGGCCTTCCTTTCCACAAATTGTAACATACCTTGATTGTTGTGATGCTTTTGGGCGATATGTCCTCTTTCCCACATTTGTAACATCTAACTCAAGGCCGTTTCTCTCCCCTAGAATTTGTTGTTGGTGCCGGTGTCGCCGCTGATGTCTTCCCGCCATCATTGAATCTCCTCTTCTAAAATTTCCACTGACTCACCTCTCCTATTATCATGGCCACGATGACCACCCCCGAGTGGTTACCGCTTTTGTTCGTATTTTTCCTCCTCGTTGGTTATCATCGCCTGATGATCATTGCCACCGGTATGACCTCGGTCAGGGTCCCCATTGAACATACTCATTATCTCGCCTAATAATTGAGCCCTGCTTACAACATCCTCAATATAAAGAAAATTTATGAGATATAAGATATTTCCAATCTCTGGCTTTAGACCTCTCAAAACATCCTCGTTATTCGCTCCTCATTTTCACCAAATGAGGTGCAAACCTAGATAACTCTCAAAACTTCGCCAGATCGACACCGCCATGTTGTTTTGTTCCAAATCGATAAACTCCACCTCCTTCATACGACGTAATACTTTCGTGAAAGTACTTGTCATCAATAGTTTCAAACGCTTCCCAAGACATACCGAAAAGTGCTACCGGTCAGTACGCTTCACGCACTCCCACCAAGAGTCCGCCTCACCGCTGAACATAAAGGTGGCGAATGGAACCTTCTGTTCTCCGCATCCCAAGACATCGAATATCTTGGTAATTTGTTTGACCCACGCTTCCGCCATGATCGATCGATCCGCTTTCCCTTAAATTCGTGGTCCCAACTCCTCGAATCGCTTGGTCGTGATGTCCACGATTACTATCATTTCCACCCGTATTTTGTGCACGAGTCTCCTCGTCTCGGTTTTTTTTGCATGAACCGCAAAAAGCTCCTAAACATTCCATCATTCATCGCTTGCTTCTCAGAAGTGTTGCTTACAGGAGGAATATTGCCTTCCCTGCAGCATGCTCTCCTAGTTTGTAACTAAAGGTTGTTCCACGCCTCATACACTCCATTGTTAACGCTTCACACCATTCTTAAATACTTTTATAAAACAAGGGTTAATTAAATAAATTAACATATCACATAATATCCCTATATTACGACCGACCAACAAATAAGCTTAGATAAGACACACTAGCTAAGGATTTACTCATCTCTCCTCCTCCTAGTTCTATTCCCCGATCTCCGCCAGAGACCATATCCCTAAGCTCGATATTAACCAACTGACGCCCCCCAAATAGGTATACAACACCCATTCTCGAGTCGCCAAATACATGGTACGTAAAGCAAACTACAACTTCAATAATACAATTGTCGTAAAAAATACGACAACACATACATATGTGAGTTTAAATACAAATATTGTCTTCTGCATAATATCCACACTCAAATAAGTCCTCATTATAATTATTCAAACACTATTTTACGTAAATAGTGAGGACCGCTAAAACATCTTTCTAGAACCATCACTCCGCACTCGACTAGTTCCTCGCTATGTTCTCACCTCCCGAGAAAAAAATGGAACAAAAGGAAAAGGGTGAGCTCAACTAGCCCAAAGAAAGAATATTACGACTAAGATAATATACAACAAATTATCGTTAGTCTTCAACAGGAAAAAATCTGATAAAATATAATAGCCAACAAGTTTTAGATCAACAACTCGCAATGAAAACAAAGAATCCATTAGAAGAGTCAAGTAGAAATGAGTTCTACTATCTTCTAAGATTTAAAAGTCCATCATCAATATTTTATCCCCAGAATAACAATCAATATACATCTTTAATCAAATATTCATCTTTGCACTACAAAGCCAAAGATATTCATTTGTATCACCAAATGGGTCATGTTCATCTCAACACTGCTCATCTTTGCACTA
The DNA here is from genome assembly GCA_020205615.1 of Panax quinquefolius. Classification (NCBI taxonomy): domain Eukaryota; kingdom Viridiplantae; phylum Streptophyta; class Magnoliopsida; order Apiales; family Araliaceae; genus Panax; species Panax quinquefolius. Next base: position 48,528,337 of record CM035160.1, on the reverse strand, counting down.
CGCCCAAAGATATTCATCGCTTAATCATTTATCTTTGCACTACAAAAGTCAAGATATTTAGTAATATCATCATTTAGGACCGAGGATGATGAAAATATTTTAAAGAAAACGAATCCAAAGGAAACTAAGGACAAATAGTAGGGATTCAGATAATAGCTTTATCCAAGATCAATAATACTTCATAAATACCAATTTTTTGAAGCAATTCAAAAATAAAGATCAAAACATGGATACAATCAAAGATAGTAACCATAATAGATATCTTGGACAAAAAGAAGAAAATTTCATTTTTCTATGAATAAAGGTCAGATTCGTGAATAAAGGTCAGATACGTGAATAGTTCCGATATACTTGAATAAGTAACCCCACACAAAAAGTTCCAAATTTGATAAAATTTAGATCAATATTTCTAAGATAATGATATCAAGAAATAATATCATATATGAAGAAAATAACATCCCTTACCTCAAAATATCAAGATTTCGATCGAATATCTGAGATAAGGTCAAGGAAACTTGCACCGATGAATAGAAACTCACAAAGTATCTAAATACTCACAAAATACACTCAATAATCTAGAGAGAGAGAGAGAAAACTTGTTTCGTGTGATTTTCAATTCTAACTTAGCCTCTATTTTTATAGAAAATGTTAGCAGACTTTGACCAAAACCCGATGGCTTTACCTCGCTACTATTCCCACCCACCACATTTGAAATAAATTCAGCACATTTCTTCACCAACCACAAGTGGGGCCCACTCAATTCTAGAATTTTCCACCAAAATCATTTATAAACCTAATTTCCTAATCACCACCTCTTAAAATTCATAACAAATCATATATGCTCATTTTAATTCGCTCAAAATTTGTGGACATATACTCAACTTATATATGTATAACATATCCAAAAATTACAATGATCCAACTATTTGGATTAAAAATTATAACTCACACAATATATCTCAAAAACACCGTTTAATTTTTAATACCTTCATTCCGGCTAAAAATACCGATAAAACACCTCAACATTAACTCCTTCATTTTTAACCACAATAAATATATCCAACATTTATATCCACATAAAATAAATATTTCCTTATCATATGAATCAATAATTAATTATTCACAAATAATATTACGTAATCACATTTATGACAACCAGCCGCTCCTCAGAGAAAAGGGGGCTTTCCAATAAGAATTTCTCCTTATCATGCCGCAATTAGGTGACCAAACCTCTCCTCGATGTAACTTTCTAGACATTGCCAATAATGCTATCTAATAATATTATTCAAATAATATGAATTATCGATCCGATAATGGGAAATATCATAAAGTTGACAATTATCAAAACAACAATAATATAAAATATCAACGCAAAGAATTATCAATCAATAAAATAAAATATCGAATAAGAATTCATCAGAATAATTATCGAGTAAAGGCTTCTCACGTAAGGATCAATAATTCATCAATACTGCATCCACGCCAGACATCGTATTTTAACCACCGGTATTCCAACAAAGTTAATTGTAATAACTACGCCGTTATTTATAAAAACTCAAACTTGTTATTTTTTTCATCCGACAATTATTCTCATTATGGGGCCCATAAATGATCGCTACTGCGCATATTTAATATTCCCCGACAACAAGAATATTCCACGACCAAACGAATATTCCCCACAACAATGATTATTTTATAACCACTTGCATATTTTGCAAAATTTGCACATTTCACCCATAACCGTAGAATTATATCAAATTAATACCTTATTATTCACAAATATAACCCATTTTTGAAGCGTAATTCAAAAATAAAGATCAAAACATGGATACAATCAAAGATAGTAACCATAATAGACATCTTGGACAAAAAGAAGAAAATTTCATTTTTCTATGAATAGTGTCGATACGTGAATAAGTCATACGTGATAATGTGAATAAGAACTAACCTCGACACAAAAGTTCCAAATTTGATAAAAATTCGAGATCAATACTTGAGATAATGATATTGAAGAAATAATATCATATATGAAGAAAATAACATCCCTTACCTCAAAATATCGAGATTTCGATCGAATATCTGATATATGACGTCAAGGAAACTTGCAGACCGATGAATATCAACTCACCAAGTATCTAAATACTCACAAAATACACTCAATAATCTAGAGAGAAAGATAGAAAGCTTATGTTTCGTGTGATTTTTCAATTCTAACTTAGCCCTCTATTTATAGGAAAATGTTAGCAGACTCGACCAAGAACCCAATGGCTTTACCTCGCTACTATTCCCACCCACCACATTTGAAATAAATTCAAAGACATTTCTTCACCAACCACAAGTGGGGCCCACTCAATTCTAGAATTTTTACCAAAATCATTTATAAACCTAATTTCAATCACCACCTCTTAAAATTCATAACAAATCATACGCTCATTTTAACTGCTCAAAATTTGTGGACATATACTCAACTTATATATGTATAACATATCCAAAAATTACAACGATCCAACTATTTGGATTAAAAATTATAACTCACACAATATATCTCAAAAACATTGGTTTAATTTTTAATACCTTCATTCCGGCAAAAATACCGATAAAACACCTCAACATTAACTCCTTCATTTTAACCACAATAAATATATCCAACATTTATATCCACATAAAATAAATATTTTCTTATCATATGAATCAATAATTAATTATTCACAAATAATATTACGTAATCACATTTATGACAACCAAACCGCTTCTCGTGAAAGAGGGGCTTTCCAATAAGAATTTCTCCTTATCGCACGCAATTAGGTGACCAAACCTCTCCTTAATGTAACTTTCTAGACAATCGCCAATAATGCTATCTAATAATATTATTCAAATAATATGAATTATTGATCCGATAATGGAAATATAGTGTGCGGACAATTATTGAAACAACAATAATATAAAATATCAACGCAAAGAATTATTGAATCAATAAAATAAAATATTGAATAAGAATTCATCGTGTAACAATTATTAAGTAGTGCCTTCTTACGTAAGGATCAATAATTCATCAATAATGTGCATCCACGCGTATTACTGTATTTTAACCACCGGGTATTCCAACAGTGTTAACGATAACAACTACGTCGTTATGTATAAAAACTCAAACTTGTCGTTTTCTTCATCCGACAATTATTCTGTTATGGGGCCCACAAATGACTGTGCCATCGTATGAATATTCCCCGACAACAAGAATATTACACGACCAAACGAATATTTCCCGACAACAATGATTATTTTATAACCACTTGCATATTTTGCAAAATTTGCACATTTCACCCATAACCAGAGAATTATATCAAATTAATACCTTATTATTCACAAATATAATTAGAGGAAATTTGATTTTATTTATAATAAGTTGGGGTCTTACAACCTCCCCTCCTTATGAAATTTCATCCTCGAAATTGACATACGTACCTTGTGTTTCGAAAAGGTGAGGATACCTCGCTTTCATTTCTGATTCCAACTCCCAGGTCATTTCTTCAATAGCATGGTTTCTCCATAAAACCTTAACTTGTGGTATAACCTTGGTGCGTAGGACATGCTCTTTCATATCCAAGATCTTAACAGGTACTTCTTCGTACGTTAAATCTTCGACTATCTCGTCTGGTTCTAACGCAATAATATGGTTCGGGTCTTTCACATATTTACGAAGCATGGATATGTGAAAAACATTATGAACACGAGACATACTTGGAGGTAATGCGAGTCTATAGGCCACATTTCCTATTCGGTCAAGAATCTCAAATGGACCAATAAATCGTGGATTGAGCTTTCCTCTCTCCCCAAATCTTGTAACTCCCTTCCATGGTGCAACACGTAACAATACATGATCCCCAATATTAAATTCCACGTCTTTTTGATGAAGATCCGCATAACTCTTTTGTCGATCTTGTGCCGTTTGTATACGTTGTCGAATCATTTGGATCTTTTCTGTATTCATGCGTACTAATTCTAGTCCCAACAACGTTGTTTCTCCCACCTCGTCCCATCATACTGGAGAACGACACTTTCGTCCATACAACGCCTCAAATGGAGCCATGCCTATACTTGCTTGATAACTGTTGTTGTAGGAGAATTCCACCAGTGGCAAGTACTTATCCCAACTTCCTTTAAAATCTAGGACACAAAGTCTTAATAGATCTTCAAGGGTTTGAATAGTCCTCTCTGATTGTCCGTCCGTTTGAGGATGGTATGCCGAATCAATCAGAATCCGCGCTCATAGCTTTCTGCAAGCTAACCCAAAATCGTGAAGTGAACCTTGGGTCACGATCCGAAACTATGGATACTGGCATGCCATGCAATCTCACAATCTCATTCATGTACATGCGAGCAAGACGTTCAAGGGAATAAGTCTCACGTATCGGTAAGAAATGGACAGACTTGGTTAATCTATCAACAATAACCCAAATCGTATCTATGCCTTGAGAAACTTTGGGAAGACCTGTAACGAAATCCATAGTAATGTGTTCCCACTTCCATTTCGGAATCTCAAGTGGTTGTAGTGGACCCTTTGGCACTTGATGCTCCGCCTTTACACGTTGACAAGTTAAACACCTCGAGATAAACTCTGCGATCTCTCTCTTCATATTGTTCCACCAAAATGTATGTCGAATATCATGATACATTTTGGTACTCCCAGGATCGATTGCAAATGGGGTGTTGTGTGCCTCCATCATGATTCTATGCTTCAAGTCAGAATCGTTAGGAAACAAAGTCTGGAGTTGAATCTAAGTATTCCTTCTTCATCGATTCTCGCTTCTGGAATAGCTCCTTCTTGCACTTTCTTCTTCATATATATCAGCTTCAGGTCCGTAGCTTGAGCAGCTTTAACTTTATCGATTAAAGTCAATTCTACTCGTATATTCGCCATCAGAATGTGGGTCCCTGGAGTCTTTAATTCTACCTCCATCCTTTGCAAGTCATACTGAATGGGCCTTTGCATTAACAATATCGCACTCGTACTCGCATAAGATCTTCTACTCAATGCGTCAGCTACTACGTTCGCTTTTCCAGGATGATATTGAATAGTGTGATCGTAATCTTTCAATAGTTCAAGCCAACGTCGTTGCCGCATGTTGAGTTCTTTTTGGGTGAAGAAATATTTGAGGCTTTTATGGTCCGTATAAATCTCCACTTTCTCCCCATACAAGTAGTGTCTCCAAATTTTCAACGCTGAATACGATCGCCGCTAACTCTAGATCATGAGTAGGATAATTCCTCTCATATTCTTTGAGTTGTCGTGAGGCATAAGCTATGACTTTCCCATGTTGCATGAGAACGCATCCTAACCCTTTGCACAAGCATCATCAGATATAACAAATCCATCCGTACTCGATGGTATTGCTGAAAGGTGTGCAAAATGAGTCTCCTCTTGAGCTCTTGGAAACTCTTCTCGCATTCCTCGCTCCATACAAATTTTGTATCTTTCCGAGTCAACTGAGTTAACGGAGTAGCGATTCGAGAAAATCCTTCCACGAATCTCCGATAATAACCAGCTAAGCCCAGAAAGCTACACACTTCAGTCACCGACTTTGGTTGCTCCCAACTTTGTACTGCTTCAATCTTCGCCAGGTCGACAGATACTTCATGTTTTGACACCACGTGCCCAAGGAATGCTACTTCCTCAAGCCAGAACTCCCATTTCTTCAGCTTGGCATAAAGTTTGTTTTCACGAAGCCTTTCAAGTATCAGCTTCAAATGGTGCTCATGATCTTCACGGCTTTTGGAATAGATGAGGATGTCATAAATAAAGACAACAACAAACTGATCCAAATATTCATTGAATACACGGTTCATCATATCCATGAAAGCAGAAGGAGTATTAGTCAATCCAAAAGACATGACTAAGAATTCATAATGCCCGTCTCGAGTTCAAGACGCTTTTGAATATCCTCGCTTTTAATCTTCAAATGATGATATCCGTAATCGAAGATCGATCTTTGAAAAGAATTGTGCTCCTTACAACTGGTCGAATAGGTCATCAATACGAGGTAGCGGATACCTATTCTTGATGGTGACATGGTTTAATTCTCGGAGTCAATACAAAGTTGCATACTCCCGCCTTTCTTCTTTACTTAATAAAATAGAGCACCCCAAGGAGATGTACTAGGACGAATGAAACCTATGTCTAACAATTCCTCAGAGTTGGACTTTTAACTCCTGAATTTCAATAGAGCCATTCGATATGGGGTTTTAGAAATGGGTTTTGTACCTTTACCAAGGTCAATAAAGAATTCAACATCACGCTCGGGGGTAGACCGGAAGTTCTTCAGAAATACATCGAAAAATTCTCTAACAATGTAAATATTATTCAAATCTGACTTGTCTTTGTTCAAATCCATAACATGGGCTAAGAAAGCTTGACATCTGTTTTTCAATAAACGAATAGCTTTATGGCTTCATATGATAGTGACTGATTTTAGTGGTTTAGTTGTTTGAATTCGTAAGACAGGTTGGTTAGGAATATAAAAAATAACAACCTTACGAAAACATTCAATTTTGGCATGATGAGTGGTTAACCAATCAATTCCTAAAATCACATCAAAAGCAAGTATCTTTAAAGATATAAGATCAATAGGTAATGTGATAGTGCCAACTTGGATCATGCAAGATTTATAAACCGTAGATGTAACGAAGGTTTCACCCAACGGAGTTTCAACAGATAAGTCAAAGTCCAATTTCTCCTGAGTCAAGTTTAAACGTTGAGCACAAGCAGAGAGATAAAAAGAATGGGTAGAACCCAGATTCTAGTAAGGTATAAACTTCGCAAGAGTTCAAGATTAGCTTACCCGTAATCACCTCGCTCGGGTTCCTCGTGTTTTGGCCATCCACAACAAACGCTTCTTCCAGAACCGCCGATTTCGACTTATCCGGATGTTCCCTTGAGTCACCATCCTCGTTGAACTTGATTTTGCTATGTAACAATCCCGAGCTCGTGGCCTTCCTTTCCACAATTAGAACATACCTTGGATTGTTGTGGGCGGTTTGATGATATGTCCCTCTTCCCCACATTTGTAACATCTAACTAGCTAGCCGCTCTCCTCCCCTAGAATTTGTTGTTGGTCTTTGGTCTTCTTGCATGATGTCTTCCGTCATTGTTGAATCTCCTCTTTCTGAAATTTCCACTTGACTCACCTCTCCTATTATCATGGCCACGATGACCACCCGAGTGGTTACCGCCTTTGTTCGTATTTTTTCCTCCTCGTTGGTTATCATCGCTTTGATGACTGCTGTCACTGGTATGACCCTGGTTGTGGTCCCTCGGTTGAACATACTCATTATCTCGCTCTAATAATTGAGCCCTGTTTACAACATCTGAATATAAAGAAAATTTATGAGATATAAGATATTTCCGAATCTCGGGCTTTAGACCTCTCAAAAACATCCTCGTCATTCGTTCCTCATTTTCGACCAGATGAGGTGCAATCCTAGATAACTCTGTAAACTTCGCCTCGTACTGGGACACCGTCATGTTATTTTGTTCCAGTCTGATAAACTCCACCTCCTTCATATGACGAATACTTTCAGGAAAGTACTTGTCATTGAATAGTTTCTGAAATGTTTCCCAAGACATACCGAAAAGCGGCCGGTCAGGTACGCTTCACGCACTCCCACCAAGAGTCCGCCTCACTGCGGAACATAGAGGTGGCAAATGGAACCTTCTGTTCCTCCGTGCATCCCAAGACATCGAATATCTTGGTAATTTGTTTGACCCACGTTTCCGCCATGATCGGATCCGGCTTTCCCTTAAATTCTGGTGGTCCCAACTCCTTGAACTGCTTGGCTGTGACAAGCCACGCATTACTATCATTACCACCCGTATTTTGTGCACGAGTCTCCCTCATCTGGTTTTGCATGAACTGCAAAAAGCTCCTAAACATTCCATCATTCATCGTTTGCTCGGTAGTGTTGTTTACAGGAGGAATATTGCCTTCCTGTTGCACGTTCTCCTAGTTTGTAACTAAAGGTTGTTCCACAGTCTCATACACTCCATTGTTAACGTTCTCAGCGGCCATTCTTAAATACTTTCATAATAGCCAACAAGTTTTAGATCAACAACTGCAGCGGAAACAGCAATCCATTAGAAGAGTCAAGTAGAGAATGAGTTCTACTATCTTCTAAGATTTAAAAGTCCATCATCAATATTTTATCCCTGTAACAACAATCAATATTCATCTTTAATCAAATATTCATCTTTGCACAACAGGCCAAAGATATTCATTTGTATCACCAGTTGGTCATGTTCATCTCAACACCTGTTCATCTTTGCACTTCGGGCCAAAGATATTCATTAGTTAATCATTTATCTTTGCACTACAAGCCGAAGATATTTAGTAATATCATCATTTAGGACTGAGGATGATGAAAATTATTTTAAAGAAAACGAATCCAGTGAAGCGGAAGGACAAATAGTAGGGATTCGTATAACAGTTTATCCAAGATCAATAATACTTCATAAATACCCATTTTTTGAAGCAGAATTCAAAAATAAAGATCAAAACATGGATACAATCAAAGATAGTAACCATAATAGACATCTTGGACAAAAAGAAGAAAATTTCATTTTTTGGTGAATAAGTCGTCGATTCGTGAATAGTGTCAGATCGTGAAATAGTTCCGTATACTTGAATAAGAACCCCACACACAAAAAGTTTCCAAATTTGATAAAAATTTAGATCAATATTTCTAAGATAATGATATTGAAGAAATAATATCATATATGAAGAAAATAACATCCCTTACCTCAAAATATCAGTACTTCTGATCGGAATATCGGTATAAGACTGAATGAAACTTGCACTGATAAATTAAAACTCACAAAGTATCTAAATACTCACAAAATACACTCAATAATCTAGAGAGAGAAAGAGAGAAAACTTGTTTCTGGTGTGATTTTCAATTCTAACTTAGCCCTCTATTTATAGGAAAATGTTAGCAGACTTGACCTGCAACCTGATGGCTTTACCTGCTACTATTCCCACCCACCACATTTGAAATAAATTCAGCACATTTCTTCACCAACCACAAGTGGGACCCACTCAATTCTAGAATTTTCCACCAAAATCATTTATAAACCTATTTTCTGAATCAGTCACCTCTTAAAATTCATAACAAATCATATGTTCATTTTTAACGGTTCAAAATTTGTGGACATATACTCAACTTATATATGTATAACATATCCAAAAATTACAATGATCTAACGGTCGGATTAAAAATTATAACTCACACAATATATCTCAAAAATACTGGTTTAATTTTTAATACCTTCATTTCGACAAAAATACTGATAAAACACCTCAACATTAACTCCTTCATTTTTAACCACAATAAATATATCCAACATTTATATCCACATAAAATAAATATTTCCTTATCATATGAATCAATAATTAATTATTCACAAATAATATTACAGAATCACATTTATGACAACCAGGCCATTCCCAGGAAAGAGGGGGCTTTCCAATAAAAATTTCTCCTTATTGGCGCGCAATTAGGTGACCAAACCTCTCCTTGACATAACTTTCTAGACATTGCCAATAATGCTATCTAATAATATTATTCAAATAATATGAATTATTGATCCGATAATGGGAAATATCATGCGTGGACAATTATTGAAACAATAATAATATAAAATATCAACGCAAAGAATTATTGAATCAATAAAATAAAATATTGAATAAAGAATTCATCGTAATAATTATTGAGTAGTGCCTTCTTACGTAAGGATCAATAATTCATCAATCACTGTGTCATTCACGCCAGACATCAGTATTTTAACCACTTGGTATTCCAACGAAGGTTAATTCAGTAATAACTACGCAATTATTTATAAAAACTCAAACTTGTTGTTTTCTTTATCCGACAATTATTCTGTTATGGGGCCCACAAATGATCGCTACTGTCGCATTTAATACTCCCCCGACAACAAGAATATTTCACGACCAAACTAATATTCCCAACAACAATGATTATTTTATAACCACTTGCATATTTTGCAAAATTTGCACATTTCACCCATAACCAGAGAATTATATCAAATTAACACCTTATTATTCACAAATATAATTAGAGAAAATTTGATTTTATTTATAATAAGTTGGGGTCTTACATTTCAAGTTATTATAAATAACTTTAACATTTTGGAAATGATTTCATTAAATAGTTTAATATTAATTAAATATTAATGATAATATGATTGTTTAATACTTAAATCATTTAATAATGATTCCTATGTTTAAAAATTCATGATAATTATAATAAATGTTTTAAAAATTATTATTAAGTCATTTAAAAATAATATGACTGATACTTATAGATATTGAGTTACAGGACAGAGTCTTAGACTCGGTAATTACCCGATAAAGCTGTCGGTAGACCGACACGTTTTAGAAATTGATCTGGACTAAGATAAGTTAATTAGATATGTGATTATTTGTGATTCAATGGTTATTAAACATGGGTAATAATGTGATTAGGCTATATGATGACTGCAAAATGCAGTACTATGTGTTATAGTATATTGTTCTAATCGAACGAATGATCTGATTAATGATAGGTCATGATATAAAAGATAAAACTAAGTTTCGAACTGTAAGCAGCACATCAGGCAATTATTTTACCTTTGCATTTTTTTTATGCAATGGACATGAGTAAGAATGTTTTTAAACTATATTATTACTGTACAGATTATTAACCTGATATTATATACGCTCATTGAATATCAATATGTTAGTATATGATAATTTAGATATATATATTCTGTTCGTTAATTTCTATAAATGGTTATACAAGTGTCCCCACTTGGATAATCATTGTATTTAATCACATGTTGATATACCTTTGTCAATTACCCGTATACATATATGTTGAATTATAGATTATTGTTGAAAAAGATAAAACCTTTGATTTAAAAACCAGACAAGTATGAACATCCCTACACGGGAAAACTGTTTATGCACCCAAGGTGGACATAGTGAACGATCCTATCGTTCTTGTAATGTAGTATTGATCAATGCAGGGCATAACGGGCTGATCACCCCCCGTGCCGGTAAGTTATGACGGTTTACAGATGAATTTCTATTTAACCTTTTTGAAAATGAAAACAATGTTCATGGCATGTCACCATAACCCCAGTTATAGTCAATATGTAGTTTCAAAAATTTGAAAGAGAGTTGTTATGTTATTATTATCGGTTCAGAATACTTCACAACTATTGACTTGTTGTAGAAGAATAGTACAAAGAAAATATTTAAATTCTTTTAGCTTATATGTAGCGCCCTGAATCCGGGTCCCGGATCACCGCGGATCCGGTTCTCTATTTCTATAACTGTTGCGGAAGATATAAACATAAATTGTTTATACATTAAACATTATACACTATCCCCAAGGTCGAGTAACCATAACTTATACACATTTCATAACTTATCTGACACATGATATTATCATCATACAAGACTATTACAAATCTAATCGCGCATATTAACCCTAAGCTGGATCTGTCTTTAACTTTCCTTGTATCCGAAGCATTCGTCTTTATCTGCAATGTTTTATCATGATATAACAAGGGTGAGCATGAAAGTTGCCCAGCAAGTTTAAATACAATTTAAGGATATATCATGATTGAAAGAGTCTGAATAATAAGCTGGCTATAATTCACAATGTAGTTGTGAATTAGCATGAACAAACTTTTGACTGAACAAGTATTAAACATGAATAATATATATCTGGACCAACTGGTAATGAAGGTGATCAGCCTTTCATACCTGACTTATACATACAAGATGTACAGAGTACAATTCTACATGGAAATCAGTAACGATTAACCATAAGCATATCTGAATGAAACACTCTTAGTAGAGTTAAGAAAAACAAACTTTCCTGAACCGTTGATTACCGATACGAAATATAACTTAGCTTTATCCGAAGACCTAATACAGATAATACCGATCTCCAAATATTAGAATAATATCATCACAGTATAAAATAACCTAAACACATTATCACATAATCCTATCAGTCTATACAACACATAAGACTTAGCATCAAATCAGACTATTTAAGTCTAAGTTGAAACCGACACAATTCAATCATCCCGACGGTCTAATCAGACAATTATCGAGTTTAAGTTCCATTAAACTCTGTCTAAACACTAAACAATATCATAGTATCAGTCAAAACATTTTTCATAAACTAGCAAAAATTTTCGGATAATTAATATCATTTAACAACATTTTTCAATCCCGTTAATACGTATTTAAATGAATTAAATACCACAATATTCTAATATCATTAATATTTATTTAATATTAAACATTAATGAAACACATGTCATAATATTATAACATATTTGTAATATCTCAAAGTATTTTCAATACTTTATTATTTCCTTTAAATGTTTTTAAAGTAATTAAAAACATAAACCAATAACCGATATTAATATAAATACCATATTATTCCTTGATCATTAATATTAATTTAATACCAAATATCAATGAAAATCATAACAAAATATTATAATATAATTATAACATCACAAAGTATTTTAATACTTAAAAATCATATTTCTATGATTTTTAAACAATCAAATTCATTATCCGATAATTGCTATAAATATTAAAATATTAATATTTTTATGACAAAATATCAAAATTTATATTTTATAACTCAAAATATTTTTATAACACTTAAATCATTTTTATATGATTTTTAAAGCATTAATTCTATTTTTTCATAATTTTCCAAGTTCCTTTAGTATTTTTCAAAAATCATTTCTAGTTAATTCCTTAAGAAATTAGCTACCTTGTGCTTAACTCCAGAAATTCCCATCTTCTGACACAATCTTACACATGTTATCGTGAGTCTCCAGTTTAAATTTCGTGGCAATCGGAGTTGTAGAACTCCGGTTATAGCCGTTTTCGTCGGAAAATCACAAAAATTGAAATGGTCATAACTCGGTCATTTTAAGTCGGAATTAGCTCATTTTTGGACACAAGGTACTTAATACCATATATTTTCATTTCCCAAAAGGCCGGAATTTATTTCATAAATTAAATTACCGAAACAGCCCTCACAAAATATTAGCAGCTTACTTTTTGTCAAAAACAGTTTTGGAGTCCTTTACTAAATCTTAAATAAAATGAGATCTATAACTTCGATTAATGATCCATCAATTTTTTTGGATTTGTATCTTTCCGATATACAATTTTCATCTATCACAATCCATATTTGAACATGTTAAGCTCTCGGAAATTAGCCCGGAAGTGGCTGTTAAAAACTGTTGCTCTAACAGTTTTTCTTACCTTTGAGTAGTTTGGGAGAAATTCCATAACTTGCTCATTTTTCAACCTAATTGAGTGATTCCAAAGGGGTTTTATCCTTAACACATATATCTAGCTCCACAAATTGACCACACTCAAAAATTCAAAGTAGAATGAGAGATAAGGTCATTTCCATATCATGCTTGGTTTCTCCAAAATTTTGTTTTCGCAGTTTTGATTATGCTTCTTCCGAACATCATAACTACTTCATCCGGAGTCCGAATTAGTCCGTTCCGGAGTCTATGGAAAGCTTATTTAGTGTACTACAACATATCAAAAGTCCAGAATTTTTATATCATCCAAACAAATCCGGAAGTTTCTGTTTAGGGGCAGCAGTTACCAATTCATTTAAAAAAAACTGTTTTGGTTCTTCTTCTTTGTTCAAGCTCATCAACCTTAAAAAAAATGGCAAGATCTAACCATAAAATATCATATATTATGTAGACCTTCCCTCATATGGTTCAAAATCATAAGTTCAACACTTGGTCTAAAACAACCATAACAAAACACATAAACTAACTAGAGTTTTGAGTTTAGGAAATTTTCATACCTTTAGTTATAATCCTCTAGCTTTTGGTGGCCCTCTTTCTTTGCTTTCCAAAGTAGGAGATTAAATTCTTGGACATCCAAGGACCCTCTCTTCTCCCTCCATGGGAGTGGCCGAACACCACCTCTCCCTCTCTCTCATGATTTTATTTTGCTAGCTAACTTGTAAATAATATGAGAGAGAAATAGCTTTTGTGACTTTGTAAAAATGTATAGATATAATTGTATATCTAATAATCATCTCCCCACTCACTCTCTCTTTCTCTTTCTCTCATTGCAAGAATAATAAAAGTGATGAAAGACAAAAAAAAAAAAAAAAAAAAATAGATTTTTATGAAGTGTGGTTTTTAATTACCCAAACCCACTTGGGTAGGAGAACCGATGCGATATTCAAGCTGTGGAGATGAGACGTTATGCCATCAATTTGGAACGGTTTTGGAAAAGAAGAGTCGTGCATGTCTTGGAGAAGAACAAAATACGCTCTCTCTGTGATTTGAAATAATGGCTGATATGGGGCAAGACACGTTTTTAATTTAAAAAAAAATTCCAAGTCCGGTGTAGGTCGGCCTTGCATACCGGTTTTCTGAATAGGAATTGGGCTAGCGCGCGACTGCCGCTAGACTCCATCTTGAGCGTCTTTGTGTCTCAATGCTTTCTTGGCGCCACACCTCAGATTCTCAGACCGCCATCTTTCATCATCAATACATCAGAGCAGCAATGAATCCATTCCAAAACACCTGTTCAATCAGCAACTATCATTATTAGATACCATGCCTCCAAAATCTAAACATGAATTGATGAATATGCATACATGACTATCCTCACACAATACTTTCTCTGCTACTCCCAAGAAAAAGTTTAAGTCTGGAATTGAACAACAAAACTCTTTGTCCCGGTTCAAATATTCTCTCTATGATCTTGCGATCATGCCACTTCTTCACCTTTTCCTTGTATAGCTTGGAGTTTTTATATGCATGTAGTCTGAATTCATCCAACTCATTGCGTTGGGTTAGGCGTTTCTTTCTTACTCCCCACCCGTGAATTCAAAATCCAAACCCCTTTCATTTTTTTCTTCCACACATGGGCTCCACGTGTTCCCCTCCCACCAACGTCTCATAATCACAGGTGTTCCCATTATATTTATACTAAACAACTTTCTACCAATTATTTTAAAAATGGATAAATGGGGATCCAAATAATAAGCAAAATTTACAACAACTACTTCATAAAAATCCTCTCAATATTTTTAACAACATTTATCATCATTATTATAATTCGCAATATTTAACAACCAGGTCGTTCCTAGGAAAGAGGGGGCTTTCGAATAAGGATTTCTCCCTATTGGCGCGTAATTAGGTGACCAAACCTCTCCTTGACAGAACTTTTAGACATCGTCAATAATGCAATTAATAATATGAATAACTTGTCATCTCAATTATTGATTTAATAATATATAAAATATTGACAATAATTGAATCAAATAACGTGAGATACTATGCATCAATCACTATAGCAATAATTGAACAAAACTGAGTGACTTCTCACGTAAGCATCAATAATCAATATCGTGTGCTACTATGCAACCACGCGTATTATTGTACTTTTACTACCGAGTAGTTCAACAGTTTAACGGTAAAACTTTTGCCGTTATTTTTATAAAAAGATATTTCTGTCATTTTCTCAATCCGACAATAATTCCGTTGTGGGGTCCACCAATGATTGTGCCGTCGTACAAATAGTCCATGTTAAGACGAATATTCCCCGACCAATCGAATATAATATAACAACTTGCATACTTTGTAAAATTTATAAATATTACCCACAACTATAACATTATCTGAAATCCACACCATAATATAAAAAAAATATTTAGAGAAAATTAAATCATTATTCATAAAATTTGGGGTCTCAAAATCTCCCCTCCTTATGAAATTTTACCCTCGAAATTTATGTACGTACCTGGTATATTGAACAGATGAGGACACTTCATCAGATTCTAACTCTTGAGGTATAACCTTTGAGCGTAGAATATATTCCTTTTTATCCAAGATTTTAACAGGTACTTCTTCATACGTTAAGTCTTCCGCTATCTCGTCCGATTCTAAATCAATAATGTGGTTCGGGTCGTCCACATATTTACGTAACATCGATACGTGAAAAATGTTATTAAAACGCGACATACTTGGTGGTAAAGCGAGTATATAGGCCACAGTTCCTACTTGACCGAGGATTTTAAATGGGTCAATTAAATCGAGGGTTGAGATTTTCTCTCTTCATCGACTCTTGCTTCTAGAATAACGCCCTCTTGAACCTTCTTTTTGTATTCATCAGCTCCGGGTGCGTAGCTTGAGCAGCTTTAACTTTATCGATTAAAGTCGGTTCTACTCGTATATTTGCCATCATCACGTGGGTTCCTAGAGTCTTTAACTGTGACAACCCGAAAATTCATAAAATCTTGAGAGGAGATCCAATATGTTATATGGATAATGGTATAATATTTAATATTATACCAAATGATGTAAAGTAAAAATATGAGAGGAGGTCCAATATGTAAATATGTATATTGGTATCAAGGAAGTTAGTAAATTAAATTTATATTTGAATAAATGATTGAATATATTAAATTATATATTTAATATATAAATAAATTGTTTGAAAACAATTTATGGAGAGGAGGAGGAAATTAAATTTAAGTATATAATATAAATTGTATAACTTGAATAAGTTTTATAAATTAAGTATGAGAATTAAATGACCTAAATGGTTATTGTTATTTAGTGGTCCTAGTATTTTAATTATATACTAGTGTCCTAATCTAAGAGAATTGTAGAACATGTCACAATTTATTTAATGATTATGTGAGTAAGTGAATATATGATTATTTGATGGTTTATATTTGTTTATTATATAAACAAATAAAAGAAACTAGTGTAATCCTAAATATATATTAGGAATGAAGAATTGAATAACTTAAGGGTTATGAGATGAGAGAATACTAGTATTTATAATATATACTAGTTCTAAGAGATTTATTTTATATATCTCAAATAATTAGTTTTATAACCAACTCTAATTGGGTTATGAAATTAAAAATGCATGAGTAAAGAATTTATTTTCTAGAGTGAGAAATAAAAATCCTAATTAAATAATTAGGGTAAAATAGTATTAAAAGTAATGGACTATAATAATATCATAGCCCATTAATTTATTTAGAGTCTAAGAGAATTAAATTTGATGGACTAAGGAAGTTATATTATTTAAACGAGCCCAATTAATTAATTAAGCTTGTGACTTGTGGATAAAGTGATTAAGGGCAATTAAATTATTTAATCTAGCCCAATATACTATGTATGAGACAAGTATTATATTGACCCAATTTAATTAGGGATTGAAAGCCCAAGTTAGTTTTGTTAGTAAGTAAAACAATTAAATTTGTTAGCTCAATGGGATTAATTAAGAGCCCAAACTAGGCCCACTTGTGGGAGAACAATAATATTAAACATTATATTAAGTTATGAGATATATTTTTATTATCTCAAGTTATCAATTTTATAACTTAATTAAAACAAGTTTAGTTGGGTTATAGAATTTAATATACAAGAGTGGTGATTTAAATTCTAAATATTTGGAATGGATACCCTAATTAAATATTTCGGGTGAGATAAGATGGAAAGGAGTGGGCTATATAAATATTACATGGCCCAAAGATTTTAATTTGAAATCCCAAAAGATTAAAGAGAGTGGCCCAACTTTAAGTCCAATTAAGGAGGGCATATTGGACATTTAATATGCTAAATAAAAGATAAAAAGAAAGCATTTTTTGGGTAAATCCAAGGCCACATGGCCGTATGTGTAGAGAAGGAAAAGGAAGGGAGATGAATGTGATGATTATTTCACTTTAGTTGGTGAACAAACCTCCTAGGTGTCATTTTCCCATTTAGCCAACACTTTGGCAATACTTCCAAGCAAAGTTTTAGTGGTTAGTGAGAGAGAGAGAAAACAAGAAAGAATTTGGGGAATGTATGTAGATATATAAAATATATCTATACATAAATTACTAACAACTAATAAAACCAATTTTCTCTATCATCTCTTATTTTCTACTTTGCATCTAAAGCAACTAAGGGAGAGAGAAAGCCTAGGGAGTTCGGCAATAGAGAGAGAGAGAGGAGAGAGGTAGGGTTTTTGATAGCTTCATAGTTCCTTAATCAAAGTTAGTAAGAAGAAGAAATGAGAAGAGCAAGCAAATGTATACAATTTTAACCTTAATTTAGTATTATTTCTTTTTGGTTTGATTTGATTTTTGACAATATGAAGTTATGATCTTGAGATTTAAAACCTTAGATCTATGTGTTTATGAGTGTTTCATGTTTAGATATACCCATATTGGGTGTTTATTTTGTTGGAATCAAAAAGGAAAAGAAAATAATTTTTCTAGTTTTGAAACCCAAATTTCTATTTACTTTGAAAATCCACCATTTTAAATCTATAACTCCTTTTTACGATCCGTTAAAGAGGGGTGCTAGATATACGTGTTTACTAGTTAACCAAAGTGGTAGAACCCAAAAATGTTGAGTTTTCATGGTGTAGTGGATGATTAAGCCAAAACAGTCCCGATTTTGGAAAAAGAAAATAAGACTATTTTGGGGCAGTCTGAAACGGGGGCAGTTTTGTCCACTTTTTTTGCTTTAAAAATTCTGGAAAAATATGGGGTGTTAATATAAGAAGATATGCAGGTTGTGTAAAAATTTGAGAATTTTTGGTCATACGGTTTGAGAGTTATGGATTTTACGGTGAAAGACTATTTTTATGAAGCCACCCGAATAACTCTCTGTGTATAATTCCAAAAATTACAATTTTTTTACTGAAAGTACATGTGTATAGCAGGAGCATACTGTAAAAATTTCAGAATTTGTGGAGTTAATCTCGATTTATGAAAAATCGGAGAATATTTGGCTATTATGGACTATTTAAATATAGTAAATGGATTTTAAAAATTCCGGGAAAAATATATGTTCAATATGGAACTATATTTTGTCAAATCTCAGAAAAGAAATATTTTTGGAACTGATTTAGTATTTTTCATCTAAATGATGATAAATTGATAAATGGATTTAATTAATTATATGATGTCCAAAAATATGAAAAGTACGATTTATGACTTAAGACCCTTGAGCATGACTTATGCAGGTTTTTGATGAAGTTTTGGGTCGGGTGTGAAGTGTTGTGATGTTTATGGCATTTTAGAATGCTTAAACAAGTGTATTAATAAAAGAAAAACAATTAAAAACAATTATTTATTAATGTGATCAATGACTTAACTTATAGTTATATGACTAATAATATTGGCTTAAGATATTATTAGTAGTATTTGAATGTAATGTTATTAAAAGGTTAATAACCTTAGCGTAAAATATTATTACAAAATTAATAATATTCGACGGATGATTAAAATAAGAGAATTATGAATCCAGGCTTGCTGGATTGAAGGATTATGAATCCAGCTTGCTGGATTGAAGTATTGGTGAATCCAGGCTTGCTAGATTGGAAATCTGTTGAATCCAGGTCGCTGGATTTGGAATCCAGTTAGCTGGATTGCAGTTTGGGTTGTTGGATTTAGAACCCAGGTGGCTAGATTAGTATTTGACTTATTAGATGTTAAAGAATAACTTATGAATTGATAATGAGAGTGTTAAATCATAATGTATATGATATAGTGATCAAAGAATTATCTAAGGATAAAGTAATTGTATTATGATACAAAGTAGAATATGCTGATTGAAAGACCAATCTTATTATTAATGATAGGTCTTACCAAAAGAAGTTAACTTAAACTGCGTAGCAGTAGTCAACGAATTAGGCAAGTTTCCTTAACTCAAACTTGAGTTATATTTCAAAGTATGTTAGTGAATGATTATTGATGATTATTCATGTCTAAACTGATTATTGATTCGCACTTAGTGCATGTTGCATATGTTCATCAGGTATGAAAGGCTGATCACCTTCATTACCATAATGTTCAGTTAAATTGTTTATGGTCATTGTTGACCTTCAAACATTATTGATTCAGTCATGAAATTATTGAAACTTGATTCATGTTATTTCACAATTATTATATTGTTGAAAACTTGAAAGCTTATTCATTCTTTTCAATCATGATACATCTTCATTGTATTTAAAACTTGCTGGGCAAATTTGTTGCTCACCCTTGCTATATCATGATAAAATTTTCAGATTAAGATGAATGCTTGAATAAAGACAGAGGCAAAGGCAAAGTGTAAGATTAAATTATGATGCAGTTAGATATATTAAATTTTCTGACAAAAATAGTATTGTAAACCTTTAAGATATTGAAGGTATGTAATAAGTTAAGGTTGTAGACCTTGGGAATGATGTGTAAAAGTTTAATGTATAAACAATTTATGTTTATATCTTCCGTAATAATTATAGAATTAGTATACCAGATTCGTGGTAAAAAGTACCCGGATTTGGAGATGTCACATTACCTCTATCTTTATCATTTGTAAGTTATACGAAATGGGTCTTTGTGTTAACAACATCGCACTCATAAACGCATATGATCTTCTACTCAACGCGTTAGCTACCACGTTCCCTTTTCTATGATGGTATTGAATGATATGATCGTAATCTTCAACAGCTCGAGCCAACGTCTTTGGCACATGTTACGTTCATTTTAGTTGAAGAAATATTTGAGGATTTTAGAAATGGGTTTTGTATTGGGGTCAATACAAAATTCGATTTCATGCTCTTGGGTAGGCCATGAAGTCTTCAGGAATACGTCAGGAATTTTATTAACAATAGAAATATCAATCAAAATTGTGACTCTCATCCAAGACTTGGATATCACGTCACATTGATACCTATCAACTTGTCACCGTTACTCACGGCGTTGCCTATGAAAAGTCTGGCTTTGGTGCATTCCACGCAAGGAAGTCACCAGCGAAAGGCTCGGGGCTCTTTACTTATGGCTTGGTATGACAATGATTGACTTTAGTGGTTTGGTTTCTTGAATTCGCATAACAGGTTGGTTAGGAATATGAAAGCTAACAACCTTACGAAAACAATCAATTTTAGCATGAAGAATAGTTAACCAGTCGATTCCTAAAATCAAATCAAAGGCAAGTATTTTCAAAGAGATAAGATCGACAGGTAACGTGAAAGTGTCAATTTGAATCAAACAAGACTTATAAACAGTGGAGGTAACGAAGGTTTCTCCTAACGGAGTTTCAATAGATAAGTCAAAGTGTAATTTCTCAGGAGTCAAATTTAAACGTTGAGCGCAAGTAGGAGAAATAAAAGAATTGGTAGAACCGATATCAAATAAGGTATATACTTCGCTAGAGTTTATGATAAGCTTACCCGTAATAACCTCATTCGGGTTCCTCGACAAATGTTCTCACTTAAACTACCGACTTTGACTTGTCTGGGACATCCTTTGGCATCACTATCCCAGCTGGACTTGACTTTACTACACGACAAAATTGAGCTAGGTGACCTTCTCTTCCACAATTGAAACATGCTTTGGGTTGCTGCGTATAGTTTGGATGGATGTGTCCCTCCTGTCCACATCTGAAACATAAGACCGGTGGTCGTTCTTCTTCCTTAACAACGGGTGTTGGTGCTGCTGTTTTTCCATCATTATTGAACATTCTCTTCTTGAAATTTCCATTTCAATTATCTTGTCCATGATTACCACCGAAGTGGTTACCATTCTTGGCATGATAATTTCCCCCACGATGGTTATCATTGTTCCAATGGTCGTTTCAACCTGTATGATTATTATCGTGTTGTTGGTCATTACCTTTTGGTTGAACTGACTCATTATCGCGCTCCACTAATTGAGCCATATTCACAACATTTGAATATAAACAAAGTTTGTGAGAAATAAGGTATTGACGTATATCGAGTTTCAAACCTCGCCGAAACATTCGTGTCATTCGCTCCTCATTATCAACCAAATGGGATGCAAATCGGGATAACTCGGCAAACTTAGCCTCGTACTGCGACACGGTCATATTATTTTGCTCCAGCTTGATAAACTCCACCTCCTTCATGTGACGAATACTTTCGGGAAAGTACTTGTCGTTGAACAATTCTTTGAACTTCTCCCAAGACATCTTGAGTGCGTCAGGCTGGGTACATTTTACAGATTCCCACCAATGATCTGCTTCTTCATGCAACATAAAGGTGGCAAATGGAACCTTTTACTCTTCTGAGCATTCCAAGACATCAAATATCTTGGTGATCTACTTTATCCACGTCTCTGCCTTAAGTGGTTCTGGCTTTCCCAAAAACCACGGTGGTCCCAGCTCCTTGAACTACTTAGCGGTGACCAACCGTGGGTTGCCATTGTTTCCACCTGCATTATGAACACGAGTCTCTCTCGTTTGCATGAATTCAAAAAAACTCCTAAACGTACCATCGTTCGTCATTTGATCAGTGTTGTTGTTTACACGAGGATTATTGCCTTCATGATGCACATTATCCTGGATATTGATCGTTGATGACTCAACGGTCTCATGTGCTCTATTGCTATTCTCAACATTCTCGAATGTCATTTTCTAACACTGCCATAAAACAAGGGTTAATTGACATGCCACATATTATCCCTCTACTCTGACTGACCAATTAAATACCAGTTAAACTTAGGTAGGTCATACTAGCGAAGGAAATCCCCGTCTCTCCCCTCCTAGTTCTTGTCTCACATCTCAGCCAGGGATCATATCCCTAAGCTTTGATACCAACTTTGACGCCCCCAAAACAGGTATATATCACCCATCTTGAGTCGCCAAATACATGGTACACAACTTAAATATACAACATGAGCTGTGAGTTTTAATACAAATATTATCTTCTAGACAGTATTCAAACTCAAAATAACTCCTCAATACATTTATTATCACACTATTTTATAGAATAGTGAGGACTACTAATGCAACCATCTAGACCGTCATTTCATTCGCCTACTAGTCCTAACTATATTCTTATTTCCTAAAGAGAACTATGCACTACGGGCCAAAGATGACTTTCATAAAAATATAAGCATGAGGATGATGACAATGACATAAGAATTCAATAAAACAACTTCAAGGATAAATTTTTAAAGATTTATAATTTAATTTATCCAGAAATCAATAACGTCTAAATTGTCGGCATGATACTGCTTTGTGGAGTAAAATTCAAGAATAATATTGTACCAAAAATGATTCGCACCGAAAAAAATCAATTTTTATCATGAATAGTACCCCGGGTGAATTGTACCCCGTGAATAGTACTTTGTGAATAGTAATCTGTGAATAGTACTCCGGCATGAAAAAATTAAAACTTATCAAGAATGCTCAGAATAATATTTTCATGAAAAGATACTGGATGTAACACAAATTTGAAGGATATTTTACTAATTTCATGGAGTATAGAAGCCAAAACTTTAACCAAATGAGTATAGAATTTGAAATCTGAAACGAAATAATATTACTTACATACTACAGAGTATGGAAGAAAATATTATTTCAAGTGAATATTGAACAAAAATAACATTTCTTACGAATATTAAACGAAAATAATATTCAATACGAATATTAAACGAACATAATATTCATTACGAATATTAAATGAATATAATATTTCTTGCAAATATTGAACGAAATAATATTCATACGATTACAAAAAATAATATCTCTTCAGAATATGAAATAAATAATACCCCTTACGAGTATTGAAAGAAAATAATTCTCTTCATGAATACGAAAGAAATAATACCCCTTACCTCAAAAAGAAGAGTATTCCAACTAGTATAGCGGATATATTCTTGAAGAAAACTTTCACTATTTTCTACACTCAAAGCTTTCTAAAACTCGAAAGAAATACGCTCAATATTATAGAAGAAGAATTCTCTGATTCTGGTGTGATTTTTAATTCTAACTAAGCATCCTATTTAAAGGAGAATAGAAAGGATACTATTAGAATTTTCTCACAGACTGCACAGTAGGAAATCAGACAAAAAATCACGGGCATAAGAAAACGTACATCAGATGCCCATTTTATCAATAATAACATATAAAACAAAATTTTATAATATATATATATATAAAACACATGTTTATTGAAAACAAACTCCCCACCCATGAATTCAAAATCCAAACCCCTTTCATTTTTTCTTCCACACGTGGGCTCCACGTGTTCCCCTCCCACCAACATCTCATAATCACAATTGGGTCCCATTATATTTATACTAAACAACTTTCTACCGATTATTTTAAAAATGGGTAAATGGGGATCCAAATAATAAGCAAAATTTACAACAACTACTTCATAAAAATCCTCTCAATATTTTTAACAACATTTATCATCATTATTATAATTCGCAATATTTGACAACCAGATAGTTCCCAGGAAAAGGGTGCTTTCCAATAAGGATTTCTCCCTATTGGCGCGTAATTAGGTGACCAAACCTCTCCTTGACAGAACTTCTAGACATCGCCAATATTGCAAATAATAATATGAATAACTTGTCATCTCAATTATTGATTCAATAATATATAAAATATTGACAATAATTGAATCAAATAACGTGAGATACTATGCATCAATTACTGTAGGAATAATTGAACAAAACGGAGTGACTTCTCACGTAAGCATCAATAATCAATACCGTGTGCTACTATGCAACCACGCATATTATTGTACTTTTACTACCGGGTAGTTCAACAGTTTAACGGTAAAACTTTCGCCGTTATTTTTATAAAAAGATATTTCTGTCGTTTTCTCATTCCCACAATACTTCTGTTATGGGGTCCACCAATGATTATGTTGTTGTACGAATATTCCATGTTAAAACAAATATTCCCCGACCAATCAAATATAATATAACAACTTGCACACTTTGCAAAATTTATAAACATTAACCACAACTATAACATTATCTCAAATCCACACCATAATATAAAAAAAATATTTTGAGAATATTAAATCCTTATTCATAAAATTTGGGGTCTCACATGCATGTCCTAGAAAACTTCGAACACCTTTCACTGAAGTTAGTGGCGGCAAAATCTCAATGGTTTTTAATTTAGCTCTGTACACCTCAAGTCCCTTCTTTGATACCTTATGGCCTAGAATTATTCCTTCTTGTACCATAAAATGGCACTTTTCCCAATTCAATACCAAGTTTGTCTCAACACATCTTCTCAGAACCATGACCAAATTTTCGAGACATAGATCAAATGAATCCCCAAATACTAAAAAAACCATTCATAAATAGCTCCACATTTTGCTCCACCATATCTGAAAAGATAGCCATCATACACCTCTGAGAAGTTGATGGGGCATTACAAAGACCAAAAGACATCCTCCTGAAAGCAAAAGTACCATATGGACATCTAGAAGACAATAGAACTCATGCCCCCCTAGTCTATCCAACATTTGATCGATAAATGGCAGTGGAAAGTGATCTTTCCTTGTAGCTTTGTTAAGCCTGCGGTAATCAATGTAGACTCTCCACCCCGTCACTGTTCTTGTTGGAATCAACTCATTGTTCTCATTGGAAATCACGATCATACCACCTTTCTTCGGTACACACTGTACCGGGCTCACCCATGAACTATCTGAAATTGGATATATAATGCATGTATCTAGCCATTTCAACACTTCCTTCTTTACTACTTCCTTCATGATTGGGTTAAGTCTTCTTTGATGTTACACTGAAGGCTTGCTATCATCTTCCAACAGGATCTTATGCATGCAAAAAGATGGGCTGATCCCTTTTATATCTCATATAGTCCATCCAATAGCTGACTTGAACTCTCTAAGGACTCGTATCAATTTTTCTTCCTGAAAAGATGTTAGTGCAGAAGAAATAATCACAGGTAACTTTAAATCATTATTTAAAAATGCATACCTCAAATGGTCTAGAAGTGGTTTCAATTCAAGTTATGGAGATGTCTCAAGAGATGGCTTCAATTTCACCGACGTCTCTCCAGATTTCTTCAATGGCTCAATAGGAGTTTTGAATTTTCTGAATTGTGGAGCAGTATCAAGAAAGTTCACAAGTTCTTCAAATTCCTCATCCTCTAGTTCTGAATTTCCAGCAATAACACTTCTCAACGGTTCATGATCCACCAAACTTTCTACTTCATCATTTAAGACCTTGTCCACCATATCAACCCTGAAGCATTCCTCTTCATCTTTCAGGAATTTCATTGCCATGAATACGTTGAAGGTAACTTCCTGATCATTAACACGCATTGTGAGTTCCCCTTTCTTAACGTCTATCAAGGTCCTTCATGTGGCTAGGAATGGTCTTCCAAGTATAATTGGTATACTCCTATCTTCTTCATAAACTCAAATGATGAAATCAGCTGGAAAAATGAATTTATCCACTTTTACCAAAACATCTTCAACAATTCCTCGTGGATAAGTGATAGACCTGTCAGTAAGTTGCAACGAAATATTTTTCGGCCTTAGAGCTGGAAATCCCAACTGATTAAATACTGACAAGGGCATCAAATTGATACTTGCTCCAAGATCACACAAACATTTACTTAAGCTCATCTTTCTAATTGTGCATGGTATTGTGAAACTGTCCGGATCCTTCAACTTTGGAGGTAATTTGTGTTAAAGCACTGCACTGCATTCCTCTGTCAAGTCCACTGTCTCAAAATCTTCTAATCTCTTCTTCCTTGACAAAATACCCTTCATGAACTTTGCATAACTAGGCATCTGTTCCAATGCCTCAGTGAAAGGTATGGTAATCTACAACTTTTTGAATACCTCCAAGAACTTACTAAACTGCATGTCTTCCCTCTACTTGTGCAATCTCCGTGGATAAGGAACCGGAGGGTGAACTGGTGGTATTTTATTCACGTGCTTCTTAACTGAACCTGCTTTATTCTCCTCATCCTGCTGTTGACCAGAACCTTCATCATTTAATTTCTCAGCAGACAAATTTCCTGACTCGCGCGACCACGCGTCGTCCCCTTGTAAACATGGCACGGGCGCACCTGGTTGATTTTCTGCAACGCGTGATCGCCTGGCATTGTTCCTTCCCTTCTATTCTTGAATTTGCCTCTGTTGTACTTGGAAATGAACCCTGGGGTCTGTTGTTGAGCATGCTAGCCATCTGACCCATTTGAGTTTCCAGATTTTTAATAGCCACTACTTGGCTTTTAATCATCACCTCTGTGTTCTCCATGTACTTCATCATCATCTCCTCCATTTCTGATTTCTTTTATTGCTGAGGTGTAGCTGGAGTATGATGTTGTTGTTGAGAAAATCCAGGTGGATAAGGTGGTCTTGGTGCAAACTGTTACTGAGGTGGCTGTGACTGAAATTGGTTATTTGGTTGAAACTGACTCTGTTGATATCCTTAGTTATTTGACCAACTGAAGTTTGGATGGTTGCGGTTGTTGGAGTTGTATGTGTTCTAAAATTGACCTTGATCCTTCCTATAGTTGCTCACATATTGCACATACTCCGAACTGATAGCACATTGGTCCGTTGAATGTGATCCTGCACATAGCTCACACAGAAATACAACTGTCTTCGCCTTGGTGTCTGTCCATGAGTCAATTTTATTTGCCATGGATGCAATCTGTGCTGACAATTGAGTGATAACATCCACTTTTAACAAACCTGCAACTTTGGGCTGTGGCATTTTGGCTGACGGATTTTTGAAATCATTAGCTACCATTATCTCTATGAGATTATATGCCTCTTCAAAGCTCTTCGCCCATAGATCTCCTCCTGCAGCTGCATCTATAATCGGTCTTGACTGCCATCCCAATCCATTATAAAATATGTTGATAACCATCCAATCTGGCATGCCATGGTGTGGACACTTCCTTAGCAATTCCTTATCTCTCTCCCAGGCTTCATATAATGATTCACCCTGTTGCTGCTCAAACTGGGAAATTGATGTCGTCAACTTTGCAGTCTTAGCCATTGGAAAGAATTTGGCTAAGAATTTCTTTGCTAGGTCCTCCCATGTGGTGATAGATCCCGGAGGTAAAGAGTGAAGCCAACTTCTAGATTTATCCCGCAATGAAAATGGAAATAGTCTAAGTCTGATTGCATCCTCTGTCACACCGTTGTATCTAAAAGTATCACATATCTCAAAGAAGCTCAATAGGTGTTCATTTGGATCGTCTGTAGCAGCACCCCCAAACTGTACCAAATTCTACACCATTTAAATAGTGCCCAACTTAATCTATAAGGTGTTGGCTGCTATCGCTGGTCTGACTATACTTGACTTCAATCCATTAATATTTGGCATCGAATAATCTCTTAAAGCCCTTTGCTCCTCCCTTTGCTCTTTGGCTGCCATATTAGAGGTTGCAGTCTCTAACTTTGCTTGTATATTTCTACGTGCTCTTGATTTCCAACCCCTACCGTTGATGTTTTCCTGTAAAGGTGTTAACTTAGAATTGGAGGATCGAGTGCGCATATACTATATACGAGTGCCTGAAACAAGAAACAAAAGTAGAAATGAGACAAGCTTAGAATTGTCTAAGTCATACAATTTAGCTTAAAATTGATGATAATAATAAAATTAAACGCCTATCCCCGACAACGGCGCCAAAAATTTGTTGCCTCCTTTTTAATCTTAACAAAAAGACTCTAACTCATACAAGCATACATGGGTCAACAAGTAGTACAGAGTAAGAACAGTATCGATCCACGGAGAAAGGTTTTAAAATTTAACTATCATACACCAATTGTATCACTATTTTTTTATATGCTTAAACGAACAATTCACAATTATGATTAACCTATATTCAATTACTGAATATAACACAAGATTAATTTAATGAAATCAAATTTAGAAAGAATGGGAATCTAACTTCATTTCATATTTCATCTAAACATTGCCATCATGCACAATCATTCATTTATCATGTAAAGTTAGCCAAGAGCACAAATGTAGACATAATCATTTTTCAATGAATTATGACCTGTTTACATAACATCCACATTGCGATAAAAATCATATAATCGACAATAATGCCAAAGTGACTATATTCCTATGTGAAATTGTAGCAATATTGAATTGAAGCACAATCTCTTATATTACTACACACGGTGAAACAATATATTTCTATTTGGTCCACAAAATACAAAGCTAAACATTTCAGCCTCATAAACGCATGCTATCATGATTATAACCATACTCACATGTCATTTTTCAATTCCATATAAGCATATACGATGAATGGTGATCAAACATTCATGCAATTTAATCAATCAGGATAGAAATCCCAATGATAAATGAGCGATCAAGCAATCAGGCAATTAATCATAGATTACCTATCAAAATCCATTAGAATCCCATAATAGAGTATAGTTCATTTCTAAACCTAAACCCATTATGGGATTATAGAAACACATTGAGAATAAATATCACAAGAGAGAGAGAAAATAGAATTGATCAAACCCAATTGTAGAATTCGTTTCAAAATGTTATCCAAATCTCCAATAGTTTCCAGCAAAAGAAAATGAATACTTATATAATAACTGAATTCTAGAGAAGATGTAGAAAATATTGAGTTTTATGCTCAGATCCTCTCTAGGATTAGTTCTATGCTTGGAACCCTAGTTCCCTTCTTGAAAAACTGATAAAAACGTACATGATCCTCCTCTAGTACCAACTAGGATAGTTTTTAATACGACCACATTCGAATTTCAAATTCAAAAACAAAAGTCAAGTAACTATTGCATATAACGCGCGTGGCCGTGCGTGATCGCCATACAAACTCGGCGTGGATGCGCTTACTCCAAAGACGTAGCGAGGTGTATTTCCATTCTCTGCTTGTCGGCAGCAAGCGCACGAGAAGCTGCTTTAGTAAGCACTACTACGGCCGCTTACATCTCTGCATGCCTTCGCTATCTATCGCTAATGTTGCTTGTTATTTGTCCTTCACAATCACTCTGTTCCTTGTCAACACATTCCGTTTGCCACGCCTTTGATAGGTCCATACTATGGTGTCAATGCCACATCATGCCATTTCCTGCATTTCCAAACCAGAGGAGTTCTACTCAAGTAATGCAAAATAAACACAAAATGCAATTAAAAACATACTAAAATCCACTTGAGATGAGCATAATTCTCATGAATTTATATTAATTAAGTAGGTATAAAACCTACTTATCAGCCGCAACACCGAGACAGGGGAAAAGAATGATTAGTTATTTTTTTGAACCCATATGTTGATTGACAATTATGGGGAAATGTATATACTTAATATACATGTTAAGACCATTCCTATATCACATATATAGTAATGACCTTAGGAATTGAACGTGGTTTATTAGTAATGAAACGATGAACGATAATAAGTCGTAAGGGCTGATAAGTACTTGAAACGAGTTTTATTAATGAAATAAATTCAGATAAGTTATAGAAGAGAAAGAAGTTGGTAAAAACAATGTGATTAGATTGTTTGGTAGCTAATTTCAGTGTGCTATGTGAATATGTCATATAGAGACTGTAAAGATCGAGAATTGTTGAATATTTATTTGAAGACGCTTGAAGACAAGTTTTCTTAATGCTTGTCTAACCTTCATGTTAGCCAAGTTTTCTATGATTCATGATATGAGATGCATGAATTGTTTTACGAAAGGGCCGATGCCAGTTTTAACTCGGCTAGACTAAGCTTAAGAGTTTGATTGATTTGTTTACAAGTCTTTCGATATAGAATTGATAACACTATTATATGCCAATTGTTTGGTATGGATTCAAAGGTAAGCCCGAGTATGAATAAACAATTATATTTACATCGATTATTCGATGGGCACGTGAGGTTGCCAAAACTTAAACGTAAATATGTTTAACGGATGAGTGTTGATCAACATAGAGTACTATAGGTTGATCACCTAGAAATGCTTGTAATATATATCGGACTTACGGACTTAGTGCCGGGTTATCCTTTTTCATGAATAAAAACTAAAGAGAATGTTCATGGTCTTTTGACCTATTCATAATTCTGAAGTACTTAATTCCTAAGTTACTATAAGTACTTCAGAATTGTTTTATGAGAATGAAAAGTGATATCCAATGTTTCATAGTACTTCATAGCTATTTATTAAGTTATTGAAGAATAATAATATGATTCTCGACGTGGTATTTATATTATATGTTGCTTGACTTGTTGAGCTAGTTATGCTCACTTCTTACTTGAATTATATGATTGCAGCTGTAATAATCTGAATTTTTGTTAATAATTAAATATTAATTTTATTTTCTTAAAATTATCCGGAGCGCGACCTACCTCGTAAGAGACTATTCAGCAAGAATATCCTCACCTCTTTAATGTGAAGTAAATCTTTGTTACTCTTTTGATTCCTGGGACAAAATCCTTTTAAAGTGGGAGGTAATGTAATACCCAGAAAAAAAATAAAAAACTTTTATATCTATATTTTAAAAATATTTAATTGGGCTTCTTATGTTTTGGTCAAATTGTATTTAATTTATGTGGATTATAATAAGTATGTGATTACATTAATTTGGGCCTTTATACTAATTAGGTTTAATTGATATTTGTGTGATATCAAAATCCTATTATAATTAGGAGAATTAATAAAATCTATTAATAAATAAATACATAGCTAAACCTAATTTACTTAAGCAGTACACCTAATTCGTAATTGAAAGAAAAGATAAAGAAGGAGGCGAGAGAGAGAGAGAGAGAGAGAGAGAGAACAAAAGGAAAGAAGCAGGGGAAAAAAAATCTTTCGATCAAGGTAAATAATTACTTTCTTGATAAACATCTTTATATATGTCCATGATTTTATTGGGAAATTGGTGACATCAAAAGTTGTTTTCGGTAAGAATTGTAATACTATGGAATAAAATAAAATAATTATTATATATTTGTATATCCTGGTAATGATTAGTAGTTTTAGATTTGTTATATATATATATATATATATATGTGTGTGTGTGTGTGTGTGTGTGTGTGTGTGTGTGGTCCCTTACACATCAAATTGCAAGAGCATGCAGAGAGAGTAAATGACTTATTTATTAGTTTATTAATATTATGCAATGATGTTCTGGTGTATGTTTTTAAATTGGAGCTCTTGTAAGAATGAATGTATATAATTTTTGATATGGGATCCGAGTGCATAGTATATAATATATTTGGTTCGATAATTATACTGACGATACAAGTTTTATGTGTACACTTGTTGGAACAATGGATGAGTTAATATACCGTACATAAAGAATTATAAAATGTTATATAATATTATTTTAATAATAAGAGTAATAATATGAGTCTTTAAAAAAAAGAACAAATTATTAATTAGTAATTTAACATATGTTTTATTATTTAATTTCTATTAATTTGTGTAATTAGTTCGGACGGAGGGAACTTAACGAGTTATATTGGGAATATAAATTTTGAGTATTACGTTGCTTAATCCATGTACGGATTCCATACTCCACTCCTTTGATTATTGTTGCATTCTTTATATCTCATGATATCTCGCCATTCGTTTGATTTTCTTATAATCCTATTGGCACGCTTAAACAGAAATTTGATCTTTGATACTTTGGTTTTATTCAATAATTTAAACTCTTTTTCTTCTATTACAATTTGTACATATTCTATAATTTCTCAGCAATACTCTTGTTAAATTTAATTAATTTGTTTTGTTACTCGTTTCAAATTTGGATATTATTTCACATAATTGTTCCGTGTGAAATTAATATGATAGTTTCATGTTGGCGTTGGTACTAAATCGTATTTGTACTCTTTGAATTAGGATATCATGTTTAGTATTTATTTTTGATAATTATAGAGCGGTACATGTTGTTACCTTCTTTTTGAGACCTTGTTACTATAATTTGATTATGTTCAACATGTACATATAGAACCCTTTTGCTGTTATTATTTCGCATGTGTATACCTAAGCTATAACCACCTGTGGGGGTACCACAGGCATGTCATCTTGGCACGAGAGACATGACACTTTCCGTGGCGGTGTGATTAGTTCACGGCGTCTCCGTTTGGGCTCTGGAGGAAGTCGGCCATTTGGTGTTTTGTTGTGGGAGGCGTATGGGTTAACCCTAGTTTTTTGTTCTGCAGATTGGTGATGTTGTGCCAAACACACCTATCTGATTTGCATACATTTGGATTCGCGGTCCAATGTGTGAGAGTGCGTGTGACATTATTTTGACTTGCCTGTGTGGTATTATTTGATTTGCCTATGTGGCATTATTTTGACTTGCCTGTGTGGCATTATTTAATTTGTCTGTGTGGTATTATTTTGACTTGCCACCCAAGCAAGGTATATTTTTGAGCTCAATCGGTATGAAATAACTTCAGCCATTTGTTTCAGCTTATTATTTTATTGTATTAGTTTTGTTGGTTTTGTTTAGTTCAATTCATTGAGTTAGTTACTTTAGTTTGTTATTTCTTTATTCTTCTATTGGTTTCGTCAATTCTGTTGGTTCAGATATATTCCATTCAGATCTTTGGAGATTATATTTTCGTCAGTATTTACACTTGAGGCTTTGTTCAATATTTTGTCTCAGTTATTTTCGTATATCAGTTGTATATCTTTTGTATATCTGTATCCGTACTAGGCAATTGGCTCATGCTGTGTTTTTCTTCCAACAGGTTTGTAGGGGTGATTCAGGGCTAGTGTGATGAGCGAGTTATCTTTGACCATCTAGATTGTTTCAATTTTTTTTTTTTGGTTATTTTGACTCTAGTTGGAAAATTGTATTTAGTACTTCATTGATGGATATCACTATTAATATTTTGAAGTCATTAGTGCTCTGTTTACTAATTTTGAGGTTTGTTGTGCTTTGCACGTTACCTCCCTTTCCTTTTCGGGAAGGGGGTGTTATAGCAGCTAAGGTCGAACGAACTGAGGGTTCTAAGAAAGATAAAGGCAAGGCTAAGATGGATAATTAGTTATCCTATAATAGACTAGTATTTTGTATGAATTATACTATGACGAACGAAGAATGTATTTGGTTAACAGAACCTGGGAAATGATTTATTATGATTGTAATAAGAATGTAGTTAATACATTCATTTTGATGTTGTTTCAATGGAATGAATGTATAGTTATGAGTACCGTGTAGCACCATATCTGTGGGTTGAAAGTACCCAGATTTGGGGGTGTCACAGGTTGGTATCAAAGCATTAGGTTATAAAACTTAAGGGGAGAAGATGAGAAGTAGAAGTGAATGAACTCTAGAAGAATGAGTTAATTAAGTATTGAAGAAACTCAATACCGAAATATTTAAAAGATCGAAATTAACCCTAAATAAATGTGATTTGTGCTTATACTATTGTGTATTATGTACTAATCAACATGTTATGTGTTATTGTAGATGTCCATCGATAGCTACATGTATATGGATATACATGTAGTGAGTGAAGAGTCAGTGAGCAGAATAGAGCCAGTACCAGTGCCAGTGCCAGTAGCGGCGGTACCAATGGTGAACATAAAAGAGTCTGAGCCTGATGAGGAATTTTTAGAGGAGGACTATTCAGAGAGGGGTATGGGATTAGCGTCATATCTTGATATGATGATTGATGTGGAGGACAATATGGAGGTAACATCGTTTAATACAGTGGTACTTGCACTAGAGCCAACACCTCCAGATGCAATGAGGGCATTGTATCTAGCGATGCTTGACTGTAATATGCAACTGCGCACTATTGTGCATAACCAGAGGAAGGAAATTAGTGATTTCCATGAGGCTAAAGAGTCTGCAGAAGCAGATTTCGAGATAGAGCATGACGAGAAGGTGCTCATGAAGGATAAAGCGACAGATTATAAGAATGAGGCCGTTGAGCTTCGTAGAGAATTGAGGGAGAAGAACTAGAAAATAACATGGATGTCTTACATCGATGATAGTTCTCATGAGGATTTCAAGCTGAAAGTTGCTTGTTATTCCATTGAGTTGGGACAAACTCGACATACTATTAGTCGGGATATTGTGTCGATTCTTGCGAATGAGAAACACGAGAATGCTGTTATGCAGTATTAGAAGTCTAGAGCGGTAAATATTTTTGTGTAGTGACGTAAAACCCTCTTTTGTATAATTAAAGGGTAGTCTTTTTATAAATCCCAAATTTTGTGAAGTTCAATTGCGGGATAGAAATGTGATAGCTTTGGGTTATGGAATCAAATTGTAAATAGTTTTAAAGATGAAGAAGTCTATGAATATAATGAAATTTTTATTAAATGTGCTTTGTTGTGTATGAGTTATTTTTTGGCAAATAATAACTAAGTAAATAAATAGATAATAATGAAATTTTATTTATTTAATCAGAAAAATGTTGCCAAGAAGAAGACAATGTAATCAGGAGCCTGAATCCCATAAAGATAACCAAAGGGGTCAGAACAACCCTATGCAAGAGTTCGTTAAGTTATTAATGGCTGTATTTAACCAAACTGGGGGTAGAGAACCCGCAGTACCTAGGGTAGCCAAAACGAATACATTTAAAGAATTTAAAAGTGTAGGTCCCCTGGAGTTCAAGGGAACCACGGACCCAATAGAGGCCTAGACTTGGGTAAAGGAAATAGAGAAGGCGTTTGTTATTACAAACGTAGGAGAGGCGCAAAAGACTTATTTTGCGACCTACATGATGAAAGGGGAAGCCGACTTTTGGTGGGAGGCTCACCAAGGTGGGGCTAGAATTGATGCTGTCACGTGAGAACAGTTTAAGAAATTTTTCTTCGAGAACTATTTTCCTACAAGCATGTAGAGGAGAATTGAGATTAAGTTCTTAGAACTTAAACAAGGGGACATGACAGTTCCCCAGTATGCGAACAAATTCAATGAATTGGCAAGGTTTGCTCCACACCAAGTGGACACTGGTGAGAGAAAGGCTCGTAGGTTTGAGTAGGGACTGAAACCCTAACTTTATAGTAAAATTTATGTGTTCCAGAGTGCTTCGTATGGGACCATTCTAGAGAAAGCAATCATTGCAGAGGGTGGTAGTGAGGCCTTGAGCCAATACCACAAAGAGAGGAAGAATAAGAGCATGGGAGATGGGGATCCAAGGCAGAGGGAGCCAGTGGTAGTGGTAGTATGCAAAAGAGGAATAGTTTTAACTCTGGGAATACTGGAGTGAAACAAGGGGATTCTAAGCATTGGATCGAAGAATGCAAAATATGTGGAAAGAGTCATCTAGGAGTCTGTTTGAAGGGGAAATTGGTTTGTTATAACTGGGGGCAGGAGGGTCATATATCACCCAATTGTCTTAATGCTAAGAAGAACCAGGGCTATTTTGTTTGTGGATCGATGGAGCACATGGCAAGAAATTTCCCAAAGAAGGGAATGGAGGGTAGCAAGGGTGCTAGTAGTGGTAAGTTAGCCATTACTCGACCAACACCATTGAGTAGACCTATGACCCGTACTTTTAATATGACTGTCCAAGATGCAGTTGCATTGGCGGATGTAGTAGCAGGTAATATTCCAGTCAATGAAATAAATGCTTATGTGTTGTTTGATTCGTGTGCTACTTGTTCTTTTTTTGCATGTGAATTTGCTAAGCGATTATGTTTATTTCCGGAAAGATTAGAAATACCTTTAGACATTAAGGTAGCGAACGAAGAGATAATTCCCATTGGACACATTCGTAGGAATTGTTGCGTAGATATTAGAGGTAAAAAACTATCGGTAGATCTTTTACCGATACGATTGAGATAATTTGATGTAATTCTCGGTATGGATTGGTTGATTAACCATAGAGCAATAATAGATTGTCATAAAAAAGTGTGAACCTTCGGCTTTCTAAGAAACCCAAGGTAGCGTTTTATGGTAATAAATCACCGGGACGTTCTTTTTTTCTAACCATGACACAAGCTAGGAAAATGTTGAGGAAGGGGTTTATAGGATACATGTGCCATGTTATGGATACCAAGAGAGTGGAAGCATTATTGGAACAAATATCTATAGTACAAGAGTTCGCGGATGTATTTCCGGAGGAGTTACCAGGTATTCCGCCGGATAGAGAGGTCGAATTTGTGATTGATTTGTTACCGGGTACGACACCAGTTTCTAAGGCACCTTATAGAATGGCGTCGATAGAGATGAATGAGTTAATGGTTCAATTACAAGAACTATTAGATAGGATGCACATTCAACCAAGTGCGTTTTCGTGGGGAGCACCGGTGTTGTGACAACCCGAGAATTTGGATATTCATTAAAATCTTAAAATATTGAATTAAGGTTAAATAATAAACCTATACAGAAAATAAGTAAATGGATTTCACATTTTTGGGAAGAAATTTTTTGGATTTAATTTTTTTTTATTATTCGCGGGTTTTCGATCCGCATGCCGACTAATCCCCCGGGCCCGATACCAGAGCGATTTGCTAACCGACTTGCGCCAGGGGTACCGTGGCCACCATGACCATTTCTGGCTTAACATTTGTTGCTAGCGGGGGTCGAACTGAAGACATCCAGGTTTATGGCTCGCCCCCAGTTAATAAGTGTATATGTTATGTGAGTATGATCATATATATGAACAGTATATGGGTAAGGATCAATTATTGGTTGAATAAGTTATATCGGGGATAAAACTTAAAGTTAAATTCGAACGTCAACGTTTAGTTAGAATACCCTAACGACATATAAGAAACTCTAATACCGGTTCTAAAACCCTAATTTTAGTTCTGGGAATCCGAAACCCTAATTCGGATTATGAAAAACCTAACTTGTAATCTCAGAGACTTAAGTGTATTGATTATAAGATTAATTAGGGTAAAGCCTAACGAATTGGTTAGAAAACCCAAATTTTAAAATTTAAAACCCTAATTATTCCGTTTGAAACCCTAATGTACAATTATGAACCTAATTGCTAAATTAGCATTTTTAATTAGGAAATATTAATCCTAATTAGCAAGCTTGAATTATGATTGGGAAATCTTAATATAATTAGAAAACCCTAATTATAATTTAGAAATCATAATTTTCTATTTTAAAACCTAAATTGGAAATCCTAGAAAATAATTTTTTTAACCTAAGGGTTGTAGCAAATGTCAAATGTGCCATTAAAAATTCAAGCTAAACGACCTATGTGCCCTTCTTGCATTATTGACGGTTACTTGTGGATCTTGCTATATAATTGGTAAGTCACCAACTCTAACAACTCAATGTGCTAAAATATCACAAAGAATCAAATTTATTTGATCGAAGAATTACATTCTTTGTTGATCGATTTCATAATCAATGAATACGTGCAAGTATACACGATTCAACAAGTAATAAAGTGAAAGTAGAGTATCGTTCCCACGAGGAATTATTTAATAAAAATTACCAAGTACTAACTCTTAACCAAATCAATTTTATTTAAACAGTCGTAAATTGTGATTTTTCTAATTAAGAAAACTAAATTAAAACAATTAAAAGAGATTATTCTAAAAGAAAGCAAATAAACAACTAAAATTTGAATGAATTCAGATAAATAAGGATTAAGACTCCAATATCCCCAATTATGAATTATAAATCAATTATTCAACTATTCCAATTATTATGTCTACTGAATTGTTAACAGGAATTCTCAAATGCCAAAAGCCCTCTCTCGAGTGATCAATTGCTTTCTATTTAACCCAGATTAATTTTGCTATATCTCTATGCAAAACAATTGAATTAAACTCGCTACAATCCCAATTCCTTATGTGTTACATGCGGCAAATAGATATTCTCATTCTATTCACAAACCTAATTATTCACTATGCAAATAACTAATTCACATGTCACCATGCCCAGTTCTAACCCTAGAATTCCTTTCTCAATTCCTTCTAGAGTACCAAGGTAATTACTGATCATATAATTAATCAATAAGCACAAAGCAAGATGAACAATTCACTTCAACATAAATAATTAGAATAAATCAAATAATCAATTCATAATCATAAAAAGTTCAATTGAAATCTTAATGAAAGAGTTAGTTCATAATTAATGAATTAAAATCAAGAATCCATAATTGAATAGACATTAAAAGATAAAAGTAAGAGAAGAGAAGAGAATATAATCTATTGTCAGTAGCCTTGAGACTCCTCTTTCGCTCCTGCTTTGAATCTTCAATGGTCTCCAAGTTGCTTCAATCTCCAAAACTAATAAGAACTAGGATTATGTTCTAATCTAAAGGAGTGTTTAATCTAGTCTAATCTATGTAATCTCCCTTTATTTTATGCCTTACATAATGTATTTATAGGTTACAAGTCCAATTTTTAGTTTAGGAACAAACCAAATCCAATTTGGAGTCAAAAAGGTGTCAAAATTCGCCCAAAACGCGTCCAGGCCGCACCAAGCCTCTTCCCCAGCGCCCCAGCACTGTTCACGACGCTGAGAATCTGCCTTATAGCGCTCCGGCGCTGGAATTAAGCCTAAAATTAGCGCCCCGGCGCTGTTACAAGTTCTGACATTTTCTGCTCCAACGTCCTTTGGGAAAATGGCTATAACGTCTTCGTCCGAACTCTGATTTAGATGATTCAAGATGATACAGAAAGAGGAAAAGTAGATCTACAACTTTCATTCTTTAAGAATTTCGAAATAAGGTCTGTAGAAATACTCAAATTGGCTCTGAAGTGACTGCTATGTAAATGGCAAGCCGAAAATGCGAATCTAGCCACCCCGAACGTCGATCCATATAACTTTTGTCCCAATTCCTACAAAACAACATAAAACATGCTTGAATAGACATAAACACTTAAAAACATCCTAAAAGACTTTAGAACAACAATAAATTAAGCCCGAATGTATCCAATTCATGTGTATAAAACTCACTCATCAATTACATTATAATATATAGATTGAGAGAGAGAAAAGTACACAAAAATAGCTCATTTGTTCATAATCATCCAACCAAGTCTCTCTCTCTAGACCCACAAAATATATTAGCAAATCAGTCCCCAATCAGGTCCCTACTACTTCCATAACAAATCAGGAACCCCATATTCAAGATCAAGGCTCAAAATGGTATAAAACCATAATCTTCAAAATCTTATGATCTGATGTTAGATGTTGTTGTTTATTGTTTCAAGTTGTGTAATAAGATGTTATTGAGTGATCTGGGTTGTAATAACATAGATCCATAACATCTAGATGCACGAATTTAAAGATTTCTAAAATCTGGAAAAGTTGGAAATTTGGTCTGACAAGCAAATGTCAGGGCCTCTAGATCAATGTGTGTTAGGTGTTATGTGTGTTTTATGTTATGTATCTGTTCTATGCCACGTGGACTATGATCTAGAACTTGAATAAAGGCTAGATCATGTCTAGAACTTAAGATATGAGTGGTTAAAGTGGGTTGATGTGACTCCTCCAAATCTGGGTATCTTCCAACCCGACATATGGTGCTACACGGTGCTACAGTTCACACATACATTCAATTTAAATTCCTCAAAAGAACGAATATGTCTTATATATATATATATTCTAAAACAATATTACCATTCCCCAGGTTCTTAATAACCATTACATTTGTTCTTGTCATAATATCAAATATTAATATCATTCACCTATACTATTACATAAGTAATCTACAGGTTTGCCTTAGCCTTACCTTTATCCTTGCCGGATCCTTCGGTCCGTTCGATCTTAGCTGCATTCATATGGTTCAAGCAAGAGTGAGCATAACTAGCTCAACAAGTATACCAATTTCAATAAATAGCATGCTTGAAACATAGGAATCGTATATCTTCAATAACTGCACAATAGTTATGAAGTACTATCGATAATTCAAAATAGCACTTCACTTTTTTTTAAAACGTTTCACAATGAATAATATTCAGTAAAACATCAATTCCGGTCCAAGACCATGAGCATTTCATACTTTCTTTGAAAAGGACAACCTGACACTATGTTCGTAAGTCTGACATATCTTACGAGCACGTCTAGGTGATCAGCCTATAGTACTCTATGTTGGTCAACACTACATTCTTTAAACGTATATACGTTTAAGTTGTGG
The DNA here is from genome assembly GCA_020205615.1 of Panax quinquefolius. Lineage (NCBI taxonomy): Eukaryota > Viridiplantae > Streptophyta > Magnoliopsida > Apiales > Araliaceae > Panax > Panax quinquefolius. Next base: position 48,487,461 of record CM035160.1, on the reverse strand, counting down.
CACACTCACGTGCCTGTCATTTGACGACAAAACATTTTTCTATTTTGAATTATTGATAGTACTTCGTAACTATCATCCGGTTATTGAAGATATACGATTCCTATGTTTCAAGCATGCTTTTAAAAATGAAATTGTTATACTTGCTGAGCTTGTTATTCTCACACTTGCTTGAACCATATGATTGCAGCTTAGACGATATGACCAAAGGATTCGACAAGGATAAAGTGAAGGCTAAAACGAACTTGTAGATTACCTATGTAATAGTATAGGTTTGAAATGATATATTCGATAATATGACAAGAACAAATGTAACGGTTATAAAGAACCTGGGGAATGTTAGTATTGTTTTGGAATATATATAAGACATATTATTCGTTTTTTGGCATTTTAATTGAATGTTTGTGTGTGAAAAAGCACCGTGGAGCACCATCTGTCGGGTTGGAAGAGACCCGGATTTGGGGGCGTCACATAAACAGTTCAATCAATCTATCATGATTAGTCTAGCCGAGCTAAAACTGGCATCGATCCTTTCTTTAAAACCATACATGCATCTCATAACTTGAATCATTTAAAAACCTGGATAACACGAAGGTTTGACAAGCGTTTAAGAAAAACTTGCCTCAACGTCTGCTACAGTATAATTACATTTCCTTTGAGTCTTTACAGTCTTTACAATACATAATCACATAACATACCACATTAGGTCATGAATGAACATACATAGTTCCTAAAGAATCTTACCCTACTTCTCAATCTAATCCCGTATTAGATTTGTTATTATGGGTTCTGGCTTTCCGTCATTCTTTTACATCATTCTTACCAACTTCGTTCTCTTCCATAACTAAAGTGAAATTATTTCATTAATACAACTCGGTTCGAGTTAAGTGTCCTTCAATGCGGCTTACTAACTTTATTATTAATCGAAACTCAATCGTCATTTGTTTAGTTCACTTATTGCATATCGTTCACATTCATATCCACTTGACTTTCTTTAACCCTAAGTGATCATACTTAAGGCTTAATTATAACTTAATAATGTATTATTAAGTTCCTTAGTTCGTTACTAAACAATTTCCCTTCATCTTTACTTGAAACAATTCTTTTCTGCCTAGCTTTTAAGGTTGGTGACTACTTGGCCGGTGTTTTTCTTTGTTATGCCATCATCATGGCGTCGCCCATTTGGGCTTGAAGACTGACTTCGGTCTTTGCGCGCGCGAGTCCTTTTGATAATCTGTCGGCAGGTGTCGCGACTCTCCAGTAGGTTTCACCTTTTCTCGGCCATGCTTGGCGGCTGCTGGTATGACCTATTTTGCTCATTGTGGCGGCCGCTTCGATCTTCTAAGCACCAGAAAATTTTTATAGACTTTTCTTTTGGTGAGATTCCCGGCTTCGTAACTTCTTCGTTATAAGTCCGAATTGGCTCGTTCAAGAGCCTACGGTTCACAAATCACGTACTCTACGTGGTCATGCAAGAAATTTATCTATTCGATTTCGTTTGCTAAAATTCCACCTATTAGTCCATTTTTAACGAAAACGATAATCGTTCGTGAACGTTCAACGCTCGTTTCTTCGTTCTAAGTTAAAATCCGGCCATTTTCGAGTCCGCAACTCTATAATGACAAATATGACTTGTCTCCATTGAAAACCAATGTTTCCAAGCTCGATATCAAAATTAAACTTCCATTCCGAAATTTCACGAATTAAATGATTGTCGTCTAATCGTGTGAATTCTGGCGAAACTTCGTTACTTAAGATTTTTAAACCGTTTCAAAAGGATTCATTCCGACATACTAACTTCTTGACATACATACTTCATTAACTTATATTCATGATAAGTTATTACCTATTCTCGATGATTTTGCAACTTATTAAAGTATAAAATACTTATTTTCCATTTCATAACTTATGTCTTATTTTCATATGACTTATTAATGAGTTAAGTCTTTTAATCATTATTCTTACATCTTGTTATTCATACTAATTTTATTAAAGGTAAAACATGTTACAAGTTATAACAAGTTTCTATACTTCCATTATAAGTTCATAACTTATTTACAAATGAATTTCTTATTCATGACTTATCCGGCTTATTAAGACTTAAGCCCTTTGATTCATTATTCCAAACTCTTCTTAGCATGCTTGCTCTACCAATACCCCCATTCGCTAACAATGGAAGAAAGAAAGAAATGGTTCAAGAACACTTACTCTTTGATGATTTCTTGCTTAATCTTTAATCTCCTTCTTGATTCTTGAACTTCAAAGGTTAACTTGCTAGCGTATTCTCACTTATTCTCTCTAACCAATAAGCTATAAGTTATTGGTGGAAAAGCTAACAAAGAAAGTCTAACTTTATAAGTGCTTATTCTCTCAACCAAATAAGTTGTTTAGCTTGAGAGGAGTTGGATGAATTTTGAACAACCAACAAATGAATGCAAAGCTCTTTCTTTATAGGCATCTTAAAGTGAGGGTAGATTAGTCATTAAATCATCCACCTCCTTACTATTCATTACCTAGCCCTTAAGTAATCTTGGCCACCACAACACTTAGCCTCTAAGTTATCTTGCTCCCCACTTAAAATACTTGGTCATTACATTTACTTAACTACTAAGTAAACTTGATTATTACATTAATCACTTTGTGTGCTCACCACTCTTACTTAGCCTCTAAGTTTACTTGTTCATCACCTTGGATCATCCATGGTTTGCTCCATGGTTCTTACCCATTGGATATTTACCTTGGGCCTTATCTTAATTAATCTTAGCTTAAATCATTTGGGCTTCTAGCATAATTTGCTTAACTAGTATTAACTTATACATTGGGCTTGCAATTAAACAAACACGTGGGCTTGATCATTAACTCTATTAGACTTAACCATTTCCTACACAATCCTACTAATTCCATTCTTTTGGATTAAAGCCTTATAACATATATTATACGTATAATTCTCGTATTCCCCTCGCATACATATTCATCGTATTCAACATACCATCATTCATACACATTCGTATAATACTTCGTATCATACTCATATTCATTACTTCGTACAATACCTACATAGTATACGATCATCACTTAATTCATTAATCTCATTACATTTCCTTCTCATAAATCATTTTTCTTAAACGTTTGGTTTTAAGTCCACAGAAGAAATATTATATTTTCCATAACGGAAATATTATTGGATATTCCATCTCACATCGATATTCTATCGTTACGTATTTTTTGGAAGTTCAAAAATAATTCCCGAGCAGAAATGCGTGAATAGTGTTTTTCAGAAAATTTCTTAGAAAGCTTTTATTTTCGTCTTAGAAATTCAAACACTTTAATTCTACCATGTAGCCAAAATACTACGACGTTCTCATATGTTTAGGTCATATAACGACCTTCGATTAGCTTTCTCCATAAATAATCAATTAAATTCATTTAATAAAAATAAAAATTTAATTCTCAAAAATCCAATTTTCTCGGGCGTTACAATGTCTGGCCATGTTGTTGTATTCCATTTGTTGACTGACATGTAAGGTACATGATCATGCATCTATAACATTTATATCGTGCTTATAATAAAAGATATTGCCGGTCAAAGTAGGGTTGACCGACTGTTTTGTCTCAAATCTGGAAAACCCAGATTTCTTCTGACAATGTTTGACCGAACAAGATCTGCTTTGTTTATTGTTTTTAGATCTATGTTATGTGTTATATTTGTTCACTTGCATGTTGTCTACACACTGAACATATTAGATCTCATAAATCGGACACAATGAAGCAAGTTATTATGATCAAAAAAGAAATTTGTATGATCTGTTCTTCATTTCTTGAATATATGAATAATATGTTACATTATTAGTATGACCTACCTAAGTTTATTTGGTATTTAATTGGTGGTCGAATTGAAATATAGGGATAATATGTTACATGTCGATTAACCTTTATTTTGTGGCGATATCTAAAAATGACATCAAGGAGAATGTTGAGAATAGCGATGGAGCCACAGTGACAGTTGATTCACCACATATCAATAATCAGGATAATGTGCATCAGGAAGGAGACAATCCTCATGCAAAACAACAACACTGACCAAATGATGAATGATGGAATGTTCAGAGGCTTTATGCAATTCATGCAACAGCAGGTGAGAGCGGCTCCTGTCCAAAATGTAGGTGGAAACATTGGAAACTCTCGGACGGTCACCGCTAAATAGTTCAAGGAGCTGGGACCACTGGAGTTTATTGGAGAGCCAAAACCACTTAAGGTGGAAGCATGGATAAAGCAGATCACCAAGATATTTGATGTCTTGGGATGCTCCGAGGAGCAAAAGGTTCCCTTTACCGCCTTTATATTGCGAGGAGAGGCAAATTACTGGTGGGAATCGGTAAAGCGTACTCAACCTGCCGCACTGAAGATGTCTTGGGAGAAGTTCCAAGAACTATTCAATGACAAGTACTTTCCCGAAAGTATTCGTCACATAAAAGAGGTAGAGTTCATCAAGTTGGAGAAGAATAATATGACCGTGTCGCAATACGAAGCTAAGTTTGCCGAGTTGTCTCGGTTTTCATCCCACTTGGTGGATAATGAAGAGAGAATGATGCGGATGTTTTTAAGAGGTTTAAAAAGCGGGAATCGTCGACATCTTATTTCTCATAAAGCTGTGTTTGTATCCGGATGTTGTAAATAGGGCTCGATAAGTATAAGCGCGATAATGAGTCAATATGAACCAAAAGAGAGCGGCGGCAAAATGATAATACCGGTGAGAAGCGATCATCGAGCGGTGACAACAAGCGTGGAGGGAATCAACGGGCGAAGTGGTAATCACTTCCGGTGGTAATCAAGGCCAAAACAATAAGAATGGACATTTCAAGAAGAGAGATTCAACAATGATGGAAAGGCGTCGGCAAGACCAACACCGTTGTTAAGGAAGGAGAACGACCACCTATCATATGCTTCAAATGCGGAGGGAGGGACACATCGGTCCAAGCAGTAGCGATCTTAGTCAAAGCATGTTATAATTGTGGAAGAAAAGGTCTTTTAGCGATTTTGTCGTTCACCAGAAGACAAGTTCAGCTAGGATGGAGGCACAAAGGCCATCCCGAAAAAAGTCAAAGCCGATAGTGCTGAGGAGGCGTTTGTTGTGACCTCCCGGAAAGTAAGGAACCCGAATGAGGTCATCACGGGTAAGCTTATCATAAACTCTAGCGAAGTCTATACTTTATTTGATACCAATTCTACCCATTCTTTTATTTCTCCTACTTGCGCTCAACGATTAAATTTGACTCCGGAGAAATTAGACTTTGACTTATCTGTGGAAACTCCGTTGGGAGAAACTTTCATTACATCCACTATTTATAAGTCTTGTTTGGTTCAAATCGGTACCATCACATTACCTGTCGATCTTATTTCATTGAAAATACTTGCATTTGATGTGATTCTAGGAATTGATTGGTTAACTACTCATCATGCTAAAATTAATTATTTTCGTAAGGTTGTTAGCTTTCATATTCCTAATCAAACTATTATGCGAATTCAAGCGACCAAACCATCAAAATCAATCACGGTCATCTCAATCCATAAAGCTATTCGTTTATTGAAAAACGGATGTCAAACTTTCTTAGCTCATGTCATGGATCTAAACAAAAATACGTCAGTTTTGAATGATATTTCTATTGTTAATACATTCCCTGACGTATTCCCTGAAGAACTTCCTGGCCTACCCCCAGAGCATGAAATTGAATTTTGTATCGACCTTGAACCCGGTACAAAACCCATTTCCAAAGCCCATATCGAATTGCTCCTATTGAACTTCAGGAGTTAAAGACCCAATTGCAAGAATTGTTAGACATTGGTTTCATTCGTCCTAGTACGTCTCCTTGGGGTGCTCCTGTTCTATTAGTGAAGAAGAAAGATAGGAGTATGCGACTTTGTATTGATTATCGGGAGTTGAATCATGTCACCATCAAAAATAGGTACCCATTGCCACGTATTGATGACTGTTTGACCCGGTTTGCAAGGCAAATTCTTTTCAAAGATTGATCTTCATCCGGATATCACCAATTGAAGATTAGAATCGATAACATTCCAAAGCGGCTTCGAGAACTACGATGCGGGCATTATGAATTCCTAGTCATGTCCTTTGGATTGACTAATGCTCCTACTTGCCTTCATGGATATGATGAACCAAGTATTCAAGGAATATTTGGATCACTTTGTGGTCGTCTTTATTGATGACATCCTTATTTATTCTAAAAGCCGTGAAGATCATGAGCAACACTTGAGGCTGACACTCCAAAAGCTTCGTGAATACAAGCTTTATGCTAAGTTAAAGAAATGTGAGTTCTGGCTTGAGGAAGTAGCATTTCTTGGGCACGTAGTATCAAGTCATGGAATATCTGTTGACCCGGCAAAGATTGAAGCATTTCAAATCTGGGAGCAACCTAAATCAGTGACCGAAGTACGTAGCTTTCTCGGCTTAGCTGGTTATTATCGAAGATTTGTGGAAGGATTTTCTCGAATAGCTACTCCATTAACTCAGCTGACTCGAAAAGATACAAAGTTTGGTTGGAGCGAAGAATGTGAGAAGAGTTTTTAAGAACTCAAGAGGAGACTCATTTATTTTTGTCTAACAATACCATCGGCTCGAGAGGATTTGTCATCTATAGTGATGCTTCGGGAAAAGGGTTGGGATGTGTTCTCATGCAACATGGGAAAGTCATAGCCTATGCCTCAAGACAACTCAAAGAGTATGAGAGGAATTATCCTACTCATGACCTAGAGTTAGCGATTGTTGTCTTCGCACTTAAAATTTGGAGGCATTACTTGTATGGGGAGAAGGTGGAGATCTTTATGGATCATAAAAGCCTCAAATATTTCTTCACTCAAAAGGAACTCAATATCGACAACGACGTTTGCTTGAGCTGTTGAAAGATTATGATCATACCATCGAATACCATCCTAAAAAGCGAGCGTGGTAGGTAGCGCATTGAGTGGAAGATCATATGCAAATCAGAGTGCGATATTGTCAACCTGAAAGGCCCATTTTGTGTGACTTGCAAAGGATGTAGATAGATTTAAAGACTCGAGGGACCCATGTGATGATGGCGAATATCTGAGTAGAGGCAGACTTTAATTGATAAAGTTAAAAGTTGCTCAAGCTATAGACACGGAGTGATGCGTATGAGGAAGAAAGTGCAAGAAGGTGCTATCTTAGGAGCAAGAATCGATGAAGAAGGAATACTTGAGTCGACTCCGGACTTTAATGTTCTAATGACCACGATTTAAAGTATAAAATCATGATGGAGGCGCATGACACACCATTTGCAATCCATCACAGGAGTACCAAATGTATCATGATATTAAATCGGACATTTTGGTGGAGCAATATGAAGAGAGAGATAGCGCTTTATTTATCTCAAGGTGTCTAACTTGTCAACGAGTTAAAGCGGGCGTCAAGTACCAAAAGGTCCATTGCAACCACTTGAAATTCCGGAATGGAAGTGGGAGCACATTACCATGGATTTCGTTCTGGGGTCTTCCTAAGGTTTCTCAAGGTATAGATGCGATTTGGGTCATTGTTGATAGATTGACCAAGTCTGCTCATTTCTTCTGAAATCTGAAATTTATACACTTGAGCGTCTTGCTGTATGTACATAAGCGAGATTGTAAGGCTGGTATGCCGATATCAATAGTTTACGATCGAGACCCAAGATTCACTTCACGATTTTGGGTTAGTTTGCGAGAAAAGCTATGGGTTGATTCTGATTTAGCTCGGCGTATCATCCTCGAGATGAATGAGGCGATCGGAAGGACTATTCAAACTCTTGAAGATTTATTAAGACTACGTCCTTGACTTCAGGAAGTTGGGATAAGTTCTTATCATTGGTGGAGTTTTCCTCTGACAGCAGATTATCAAGCAAGTATTGGCATGGCTCCATTTGAGGCGTTGTATGGAAGAAAGTGTCGTTCTCTAGTATGCTGGGATGAGGTGAGTGAAGCAACGTTGTTGGGACCGAAGTTGGTACGTATGACTACGGAAAAGATTCAAATGATCCGACAACGTAGAAAAACCTCACAAGATCGACAAAAGAGTTATGTTGATCTTCATCGAAAGGACGTGGAATTCGATATAGGAGATCATGTGTTGTTACGTGTTGCTCCATGGAAGGGAGTTACGAAATTTGGAAAGAGAGGAAAGCTCAATCCTCGATTCATCGGCCCATTTGTAATCCTCGATCGAGTAGGAGGCGTGGCTATAGACTAAACTTTTACTGCCAAGTATGTCTCGTATTCATAACGCGTTTTCACATATCCATATTACGTAAATATGTGGAAGACCCAAACCACATTATTGAGTTAGAACCCGGACGAAATAGCGGATGATTTGGCGTATGAAGAGGTTCTGTTCAAATCTTGGATAAGAAGTAACATATTCTACGCTCGAGGTTATACCTCAAGTCGAAGTTTTGTGGGGAAACCACGATGTTGAGAAATGACTTGGGAGTTAGAATCTGAAATGAAATTAAGGTATCCTTACCTCTTGACATACACGATGCGTACCCTAATTTGAGGCAAAATTTCATAAGAAGAGGAGGTTGTAAGACCTCAACTTTTATGAATAAAAATGAATTTTCTATAAATATCATTTTGAATATTATGGAATAATTTGATATAATGTTATAGTTGTGGGTAATATTTATAAATTTTGCAAAATCGCAAGTTGTTACATAATATTAGATTGGTGGGGAATATTCATTTTAAAGGGAATATTAAATACAACCAAGATAATCATTGGTGGACCCCACAAATGAAATTATTGTCGGATTGAGAAAACGATAAAAATATTTTATGAAAATAACGGCGGAAGTTTTACCGTTAAGCTGTTGAAACACCGGTGTTAAAAAAATGCGATGTCTGGCGTGGTTGCTTGTGTGCTTTACGGTATTAATTATTGATGCTTACGTGAGAAGTCACTCGGTTTTGTTCAATTATTATTACGATAATTCTTTGCGTAGTATCTCACGTTATTTGATTCAATTATTGTCAATATTTTATAATCAATAATTGAGATGACAAAGTTATTAATATTATTATTTGCAATATTAACGATGTCTAGAAGTTACATCAAAGAGAGGTTTGGTCACCTAATTGCGGCGTCGATGGGGAGAAATCCTTATTGAAAGCCCCTCTTTCACAGGAGCGACACAGTCGATTAATATTGTGAATTATAATAATAATGATGAGTTTTTTTTATTAGTATTATTAATGTAATAAAAGCAGAAAAGTTTTTATATAAAAGCAGAATACTTTTATAAAGTTATTCATTTTATTAGACTAATAGTAAAATCTTTTTATATAAAAGCAGAATCTTTTATAAAGTTATACATTTTATTAGACAATAATTAAAATATATTATATTTTTTTTATGCATAGTGTTTGCATAGTTACTGCGTAGTGTTTGCATAGTAAAATCTTTTTATATAAAATAGAATACTTTTATAAAGTTATTAGTTTTTATTAGATTATAAATAGAATATATTATATTTTATTGTAAACCCAATCTGGACCGTCAGTTTAAAGTAAATCAATACGGACCGTTCATGAATTAGTTACTATCTGATCCATTCTTCTATAAATAGAAGCTCATTCCTTCATTATTTCTTACAATTCACTTTGAAACTCTAGAGAGAAACTATAGAGAGAGTTCTTCTTCTTGAGCGTATTTCTTTAGAGTTTAAGAAAGCTTGTAGCGTAGTGCAAGTTTTCTTTGAGTATATCATCGCCCTACCAGTCAAAATACTCTTTGTGGCGCCCCAAAAATTAGGTATACATCACCCATTCTCGAGTGCTTGAGATCATGGTACAAAATTCAAATACAACTTCATTTATACATGTTGTTGAAATACGTCAGTATAGAATACGACCACGATTAACTTGAGTTTTAATACAAATGTATGTAACTCTCATGGTGCCTCGACCATAACCTTACAATGGTACTTTACATAAAAGTATAGTCAAAATTGTTTTAGAAATTAAAATCTTTGGGAAGTGCTCAAGGAAACTTTTAATGTACATGGGAGGCCATGCGTCTAGGTTATAATAGATATCATATGGCCCACGAAATTATCCTTGGTTGACCCGATGAGACCCCAAAGAAAAAGCGAGAAGATTACTATCATCTTCTTTCCAATGGTGAGTCTTCTCTTGACATATAACTATCTCCACTTTGTCTCCAAGTGAATATTATATTTCAAATAAACTCCAAGATCATATAGGTAGTGCTGTAGATATACTCGACAAGTGGATCGCATAAACCCTATTTTATGATAACACGAGGTTGTATGTCATTAGACATATTGTATGATAATTGGCGAAACACCCTTCTAAAGTTGGTTTCACCTCACCCTATTTGATTCACTAAATATAACTACTAAATATTGTATAGAATACAACACACTTTTCTATACTATTTAGGGAAAAACTCCACAGCTAGAGACCACTGTTCTATTCCCTTGTTATCCCCGCTCGACCCGGCAACACTCTTACGACAACACTCTTATTACCTGAAAGGAATTGTGAAGCAGAAAGGGTGAGCACAACTAGCCTAGTAAAGAATATCATGACTAAATATAATTAAATTATCAATAGCTTTCATCAATAATAAATTAGAGATTTAGAACATATGGTAGATGATAAAACTTTTCAACCATAGTTGCGGTGAACGAAGCGATCCATTAGAAGAGTAAAATTGACCATAAGGTCTATTATCTTCTCTATGTTAAAAGTCCACCAATAATGTTTTATCCATGTAAAATAAATCAACAGTTCTTGTCCACAATCATATGAATAACTCATAATCATAATTGTGGTTCTAAATTCCTTTTACGCAACTGACCTGAAGAAAATTTTCATCACATATCTTCACAAAAACATCAAAAATCATGGTTATACCAAATCGAATTCTGCTCATAATCAAACTAATAAATTCATCTTTGCACTTTCTGACCAAAGATATTCATTAACAATTCATCTTTGCCCTACATGCCAAAGACATACAAGCATATTTTAGAAGAGTCAAGTAGAGCATGATATCTACTATCTTCTACAAATTAAAAGTGTATAATAAATATTTTATCTCTAAGACTAAACTTTCATAAATAATCCACATCATCGAATCACCCACACTCTGGCGAGGATATTCGTTAATATCACATCCATGAATTTATATTTCATCGAGACTCAAATTCGATAATCAATCTATATCCTTTGAATTATCCATGCACTACTGGCTAAGGATATTCGTTAATATCACGACCACGAATTATCCATGCACTACGGTAAAAGATAATCGTGTTTTCATCAACAGGTCATGATCATGCCATAAAACAATTCATCTTTGCACCCTTGGCGAAGAGAATCCATAGCCATAATCATACCAAAAATTGTCCATCAATGCCTTAGGGCGATGAGGACTTTTCAACATCATTTGTAACATTACGGTTAATGATTATAAGAATAATCCACAGTCATAATCATACCAAGTCCATCTATATACTCTGACGAAGATGACTTTCAACCTGATATAAGCATGAGGATGATGACATGATATAAGAATCAATCAAATGAGATAAAGGATAAATATTAAACATTTATAATACAATTTATCCGGCGTTTAATAATAACCAAATGTAATCAATCACTTAATAATCTCATAATCTAATATCATTAATATTATAACAATATTTTAATCATTTCTTATAAACAATTTATTTCAATTGTTTACACTTTATTAAATAATACATTTAATCATTCAAAAATGTCATACTCATAAGATTTTATAATAAATGATCAAATCCCTCATCAAAAATCTGCATATACCCTATATAGGATTCTCAAGCCATAAAATCCTATTTTTCCAATTTTATTACTTCACATAACATATTTAATTCATTTACTCATAACTAGTTCATTTTCATGAAAATACCAAATCAGTCCCAAAAATATTTCTTTTCTGGGATTTAGCATAATATAGTCCCGTCTCGAACATATATTTTTCTCAGAATTTTTAAAATTCATTTCTTTGTTTTTTAATATGGTTAAAAGCGCGAATATTTAGACATTTATCATAAATTGTACTTTTGTCCAAAAATTCCAAAATTCTGAGGTATATCTCTCATTATATACATGTACTCCCAATAAAAATTTCACCAATTTTGGAGTTAACCACAAGGAGTTATAAGGGTTTACTTTTAAAATAGTCTTTTCCCATAAAATCCATAACTCTTAATCTATACATCAAAAAATCACCATTTTTGGACACAATCTAGAAAACTCATCAAATTATCATTTCAAATTTTTCCAGAATTTTTGAGGGTCAGAAAAATTACGAATTTGCCCCTGGCAGAAACCCCCTTTTAATGAAAATACTATTCGTATGAATATGAATGATCATTTCCATGAATGCGGTAATCTACATAGACATGTTATTTCAACAGAATAATAAAGAATGAAACCAGGTCATGCGTAAACGCACAGACAGGATATTCCAACAGAATAATAAATAATGGAATAACAAAAGAATTCATCAGGCATGCGATAGGCCTTGCAGACGAGAGTTATTCAACGAATAATAAATAATGGAACCGGTCATGCGTAAGCGCTTACGGAATGGGATATTAAAGCGAATAATAAAGAATGGAATAGTAGAAAGAATTTAACATTTTATGAAATACTTGGAATAGACGGGTTATTCAACATAATAATAAAGAATGGAATAATAGAAGAATTTCACCATGTATGCAGTACTTCGCATAGACAGGTTATTCCAACATAATAATAAAGAATGGAATAATAGAAGAATTTCACTATGTATGCAGTACTTCGCATAGACAGGTTATTCCAACATAATAATAAAGAATGGAATAATAGAAGTTCTCTTCATGAATACTGAGCGAAATAATACCCTTACTATAATAATAATAATATCCTTTCTGAGTCGACAATTATATCCCCTACCTTAAAAGAAAAGTATTAAAATTTGGTAGAGGCGAGAATATACTTGAAGAAAACTTGCACTACGCTCAAAGCTTTCTTAAACTCTAAAGAAATACGCTCGAAGATTGTAGAAGAAGAACTCTCTATAGTTTCTCTCTCTGAGAGTTTTCGGTGAATTTGTAAGAAATTATGAAGGAATGAGCTTTTATTTATAGAAAAATGGACTACATAGTAACTAACTCATGAGCGGTCCAGATTAATTTACTTTAATCGGCGATTCATATTTAAAGAAAAATCTTTTAAATAAAATATAATATATTCTATTTATAATCTAATAAAATGAATAGCTTTATAAAATATTTTACTATGCAAATACTATCACAGAGCCTTATGCAAACATTATGCATAATAAAATATAATATATTCTAATTATTGTCTAATAAAACAAATAACTTTATAAAAGTATTATGTTTTATATAAAAAGATTTTACTATTAAGCTTAATAAAAGAATAACTTTATAAAAGTATTCTATTTTATATAAAAAGCTTTTACATTTTTATTACATTAATAATACCAATAAAACAAAAAGTGGTGACTTATCACATAAGCATCAATAATCAATCTTGGTGTTACTCTTATGCAACCCACGCGTATTATTATACTATTACTCTTGAGTAGTTCAACGATATTAATGGTAAAACTTCCGTTTCGTTATTTTCATAAAAATATTTTTGTCGTTTTCTCCATCCAACAATAATTCCGTTTTGGGGTCCACCAATGATTGTATCTTGAGTCGTCGGATATTCCCGAAAAAAAAATATTCTGAGACTAATCGAATATTCCACAATAACACGAATATTTTATATCAACTTGCTTACTTTGCAAAAAAAAAAAATCACATATTACCCTTAACTTTAAACTTTTATCAATTTAACTATTTACCAAAATAGAAAAATTGAATACTTTTATTTCATAAAATTCAGGGTTTCGCACTCTTCTTTTACGGTAAGGGATATTATTTGTTATACTCGTTAGGAGTATTCCTTCTTTCTTTTTGGTGAAATTCTTTTGTTAATTCATTATTTATTATTCTGTTGGAATAACCTGTATACGTGGGATACCCTATACTTGGTGAAATTCTTCTGTTATTCCATTATTTATTATTCTATTGGAACATCTTATGCATGCGTTTACGCGTGACTGAAATTCGATTATTTATTATTACATTGGAATATCACAGCCGGTGCGTTCTGACACAGATTACATTATTTATTATTACATTGTATCACAGTCGGTGCGTTTCGCATGACTGAGTTCCATTATTTATTATTCATTGGAATAACTTTACATACGTATGGTCTATCGCATGCACAGTGATTTCTTTTGTTATTCAATTCTTTATTATACTCGGTTGGTTAAAGTTTTGACTTCTATACTCCATGAAATTAGTGGAATATCCTTGATATTTGCGTTTCATCGATATCTTTTCATGAAAATATTCTTCTAAGCATTCTTGAGTGTTACTCTGCAAAAGAAGTATCATGTTGACAATTTGGACATTATTAGTTCTGGATAAATTTATTCTTGAACTTGTTTTATTGAATTGTCATCATCCTCATGCTTATATTATGTTGAAAGTCAACTTTGGCTTACTTACATAGATGGACTTGGTATGATTATGATCGAGGATTATTCGGTGTAATCATGGTTTGTAATGTTACAAATGATGTGAAAAAGTCCTCATTGACTCATAGTGCATTGATGGGCGAGTTGTTGGCATGATCATGACCATTGATGAATACCACGAATATCTTTGGGCGTGGTGCATGGATAATTTGTGGTTGTGATACTAATGAATATCCTTGGCCAGTAGTCTGCGAGGATGATGTGGATTATTTATTAAAATGAGTCTCGGCGATAAAAGTCACGAAAAACCTTTTAAATCATAGAAGATAGTAGATTTTATTCTCTACTTGACTCTTCTAATGAATTGTTTGTTCATTACAATTAAACTTGATGTTTGTTATATTTTATCGGTTTAACAATGTTGAAGGCTAATGATAATTTATTACGCATTATCTTAGTCATAATATTTCTTCTTTGGGCTAGTTGAGCTCACCCTTTTGCTTTCATTGTTCTCTTGAGAAATGAGAGCGTGGCGAGGGACTAGTCGGGAACGGTGATAGTCGAGATAATAGCATTAATAGTCCTCACTATTCTATGAAATAGTGTGATAATAAATGTAATGAGGACCCCATTGAGTTTGTATATTGTCTAGATGACAATATTTGTATTAAAACTCACAAACATATGTTTAGTAGTATTTTACATGATATTGTATAATTAAGTTGTATTTGAATTTTGTACCATGTATTTGGCGACTCGGGAATAGGTGATGTATCTGGATTTTGGGGGCGTCACGGATCGAAGAGAGAAAGCCACTTTATTTTTTCATTCTTGCCCAAGCTCTTCTCTCTCTAAATCCGAAAATTTAGAGGGAGAGAAAGATATATATAAAGCTAATATCATATCTTAACTCTACATGATCAGCAACAAAGGATCAGATTCAAGAAATCAAAGCATAAAGGTATAAACCTTAGAATTTAAAAATTTTATGATCTGATGTTAGATCTTGCTGTTTGTTGTTTAAAGTTGTATCATAAGATGTTATTTAGTGATCTGGGTTGTTAGATCCCAGATCCATAACATCAAAGTGCTCGAAATTGATGTTTTTCAAATTATGGGAAAAGTTTAAAAATGAGGTCTGACAACGAATGTCAGTGCGTCTAGATCTTTGTGTGTTAAGTGTTATGTGTGTTTTATGTTATGGATATGTTCTTTGTCATGTGGACTATGATCTAGAAGCTGAAAGCAAGGTCGAGATCATATGCGGATGGTGAGATATAAAGCGGTCAAAGTGAGTTGATGAGACGCAATTTGGAAATGCAGGTAAACCCGAAACCCGAAACCGGAATTTTTGATAACGTTTTGTAAGCATTAGATCGGCTTACGGTAAGATTAATAAGCCATGTTGTTGTATTCCATTTGTGGTGACATGTAAGGTACATGATCATGCATCTATAACATTTAGATCGTCTTATATAATAAAGATATTATTGGATCAAAGTAGGGTTGATGCATTTGTTTTATCTCAAATCTGGAAAACCAGTTTCTTCATGAGTTATTTTTACGATAATGTTTGGAACAAGATCTCGCTTTGTTTGTTGTTTTAGATCTATGTTATGTGTTATATTTGTTCACTTGCATGTTGTCTACACTGAACATATTAGATCTCATAAATCGGACACATGAAGCAAGTTATGATGATCGAAATAAAGGCGATATGAATTTAAGTCATTTACGGAAAACCGAAATGAAAACGACTTCGACAAGAGATTTGAGGGCTTATACCTCTCTGGTAGTATTACGGTTATACTACAATACCCACACATTAACAAGCCCGAAATCGTTATAACCAAAGATGCGGAACCCGGTCAGTAGTACACTAAATCGTTTGCACATACATGAATTTACGGGTTTCATGAAGAACACTTTCAAGAACACCTATAGCGACAATTATGTATTATAGGTAATCTTTAATAACGATTTATTTCCAAAATAATTATTGTTATTAAATAATTAGTAATAAATAGTTTTAATTATGAAAAATAGAAATTAAATTCTTAAAATTATTTTAAAATTTGAAAATTAGTTTTAATTATTTTGAATATATTTCATAAATATTTTATATTTTGAAATATTAAAGATATTTAATTTAATTAATTATGATATTAAATAAATTATTTAATACTTGAAAAATTATTTAAAATTATATTATGTTATAAGAAAATATTTTAAGCTATTTTCTATAACTTTTAATATTTTATGATGAAATTTTATTAATAAATTAATATTAATGATATTAATTTATTTAATAAATATATTAAATAAATAATGAAAAATAGAATTAATTATTTAAAATCATATAAAAATAATTTAAAAGATTATAAAAATATTTTAAGTTATAAAATATACCTTTTG
Organism: Panax quinquefolius; assembly: GCA_020205615.1. NCBI lineage: Eukaryota > Viridiplantae > Streptophyta > Magnoliopsida > Apiales > Araliaceae > Panax > Panax quinquefolius. Next base: position 48,470,438 of record CM035160.1, on the reverse strand, counting down.
ATATTTTGTCATGAAAATATGAATTATTTAATATTATTGATATTAGATTTATTTAATAATTATATTAAATAAATTAGTTTAAAAATAATTTTAATATTAGAAAAATCATTTTAAATGAAAATAAATAGGTTAAAAAGTATTTTCGGTTATAAAATATAACTTTCAATATTTAAAAGGTAAATTACATTAATTAATTACTATTAATGATATTAGAATTATTTAATAATTATATTAAATAAATTAGATTAAAAATATTTTAATATTATAAAAATAATTTAAAATAAAAATAAAGTGTTTAAAGATATTTTAAGTTATAAAATATAACTTTTAATATTTAAAGGATAATTTTATTAATAATTTAATATTAATGATATTAATTTAATAATAAATGATATTAAGTTTATTTAATAATTATATTAAATAAATCGTTTTAAAATTGTTTTATTTAGTTAAAAATCATTTAATAAGGATATTAATGAATTAAAAATATTTTAAGTTATAATTAATGACTTTTAATATATTGATAAATTATACATTAATACTTTAATATTAAGGATAATTATTTAAAAATGATTTTAATTCTTTTAAAAATCATTTAAGTGTAATATTAATACTTTAAAAGTATTTTGAGTTATTATAAATAAGTTTAACATTTTGGCAATGGTTTCATTAATTGTTTAATATTAATTAAATATTAATGATAATAGAATTATTTAATATTTAAATCATTTAATAATGATTAGGTGTTTGAAAATTTGTGATAAATTATAATAAATGTTTAAAATTTATTATAAGTCGTTTAAAAATAATATGATTGATACTTACGGATATTGAACTACGGGATAGAGTCTTAGACTTGATAATTGCAGATAAAAAGTCGTCCGATACCTTAAACGTGTTTGAAATTTATCGAACTTTAATAATTTGATTAGATATGTGTTTATTTGTGATTGATGGTTGTGGAACATATGTGACAATGTGATTAGGTTATGTCTTTGTTATGATAAGTAGTCTTATGTATTATAGTATGTTATTCTAATCGATCAAATGATCTTATTAATGATAGGTGTTATATAAAGATAGAACTAAATTCTGAGCAGTATGCGCGCATGCATCGGTGAAGTCTTTACCTTTTCATTTCCTTTATCTGATGGACACGAGTAAGAAGTTTGAATTATATTATTATTATACTATATTATTAACCTATTGTGATATATTCTATATCAGATCATTGTTTATTAACATGTTAGTATATGGTAATTGGATATATATTACATTAGTTAATTTCTATATATGGTTATCTGAAGTGTCCCCACTTGGATAATCATTAGATTTAATCACATGTTGATATATATATATATATATATATATATATATATATATATATATATATATATATATATATATATATATATATAAAGCCGTCTAAGCTATTTGATCGACTAGACACAAATTTTGAAATGTCGTTGAATATGATAAAAACCTTTTGTATCCAATCAAATTATTTTGTTTGGATTCGATCTAAAATATGAACATCCGATCAAGGGAAAACTTTTATCTTGAGGAGGGCCAGTGAATGATCCTATCGTTCTTGTAATGTTAGTATTGATCAATCTGAGGCCCGTGGGAAGTACAACCTAACTTGCGTAAGTTATGACGGTTTGCGAGATGAAGTTACGCTAAACCTTGCGAAAACTAAAAACAATGTTCATAATCATAGACTAATACCTATATATATAGTCAATCGTAGTTTCAAAAATTTGAGATAAATTGTTATGTTGTTATTATCGGTTCGATTTACTTCACAACTATAAATTAGTTGTAGAAGTGATGTCTGAAAGAAAATATTTATTTCTTTCATTTAATTATATTTCTAATTGTTATTACTTGTTGGGCACCCAAATGCTCATTCTTGCTTAAATTTAAATGTTTTCGACTAGTCATGATCAACTTTCGTAGAGTTCGAGACAAGAACAAGTGAAAAGGAAAGCAAAGCGAAACATGTTTAATGGTATCTTTTGTAATAGTTAGACAATATATAGACAATGATATGTATTATATATCATGTAAAGAATTATAGTAAAGGTTAACGTAATTGGGATTAGACTACGATAAATGTAAGATTAGTTTGATATTTATATTATTATTATTATTATTAGTATTATTCCGCTCATAAAAAATGGTATCGTGAAGCACCTTGATTTGGGTTTCAAGTACCCGAGTTTGGGGGCTTTACAAATTAAATAATTAGTTTGACCCAAAATAAATGACAAAGTCCAATTAATATATTTTCAAACAAAATAATTTTATTATTTAATATATATATTTTTTTCGTGTATTACACTCTAAACATCCCATCGTTCATCATTTGGTCAGTGTTGTTGTTTTCCTGAGGATTATTTCCTTCCTGATGCACATTATCCTGGGTATTAATCGTTGGTGATTCAACGGTCTCATGTGTTTCATGGCTTTTCTCAACATTTTGGATGTTATTTTCAAACAACGCCACAAAACAAGGGTTAATGACAAGCCACATATTATCCTTATACTCGTGAGCCAATAAAATAACAAATAAGCTTAGGTAGGTCATACTAGCGAAGGATTTACCGCCTCTCCCCTAGTTATAGTCTCACATCTTAGCCATGATCATATCCTAAGCTTAGATACCAAATGTGGCGCCCCCAAAATAGGTATACATCACCCATCTTGAGTGCGCCAAATATATGGTACATAAATCAAATACAAACTTCTTTTATCTGATCTGACAAAATTTAGGCGAGAGAATATTGTCTAAAAAATAGTATTCAAACTCAAAAAGGAATCCTCATTACAATTATTATCACACTATTTTATAAAATAGTGAGGACTACTATATCCACCATCTCGGATCATCACTCCGTTCCTCGACTAGTCATGGCTAAGTTCTCATTTCCTGAAGAGAACAATGAAAGCAAAAGGGTGAGCTCAACTAGCCTAGTAAGAAATATTATGACTAAGATAATGCAGAATAAATTATCGTTAGCCTTCAACAATGTTAAACTAATAAACAACAAGTTTAACTACAGCGGAACAAGCAATCCATTAGAAGAGTCAAGTAGAGCATGATATCTACTATCTTTTATGATTTAAAAAATGTATCATCAATTTTATCGCTGAGACTCAGCTTAATAAATAAACCACATCATCGAATCATCCTTTCACTACAGGCCAAGGATATTCATTGGTATCACGACCACAAATTATCCATGCACTATGGGCAAAGGATATTTGTGTTTTCACCAATGGTCATGATCATACCAGCAATTGTCCATCAATGCACTACGGGCGATGAGGACTTTTACCACATCATTTGTAACATTATGGGTCATGATTATCTTAGAATGATCCTTAGTCATAATCATACCAATCAACGGTCCATCTATGCTACTGACGAAGATGACTTTCATCACAATATAAGCGTGAGGATGATGACAATGATATAAAAATTTAATTAAATGAAAGCAAGCGATAAATTTTAAAGATTTATAATTTAATTTATCAAGAATTTAATAATGTCCAAATTGTCGATATGATACTACTTTGTGGAGTAAAATTCAAGAATAATATTGTATCAAAAATGATTTGGACCAAAAAGAAATCAATTTTTTTCATGAATAATACTCAAATTGAATAGTACACGAGTGAATAATACCTCGTGAATAGTACTTGAGAATAGAACCCGTGAATAGTACTTTGTGAATAGTACTAAATGAATAGTACTTCATAAATAGTACCCGTGAATAGTACTTTGTGAATAGTACCCGTGAATAATACTTTGTGAATAATCTTGTATAAATGAATAGTACTCATGGACATACTCGGCATGAAAAACTTAAAATTTAACAAGAATGTGCAAAAATATCCTTGTGAAGCGATACTAGATGAAGCACAAATTTCAAGGATATTCTACTAATTTCACAGTATAGAAGCAATACTTTAACAAAATGAGGGTATAATCGAGAATACGAGGCGAAATAATATTACTCACATACTACAGTATGGAAGAAAATATTATTCCTTATGAATCTTGAACAAAATAATATCCCTTACCTTATAGAAGAAAATTTGATCTTTGGAATAGTGAAGTAGTGAGATACTCTTCTTCTTTCTCTCTATAACTTCTCTCTCTATAATTGCTTTTGTGAATCTTAGTGAATTGGTGAGAATGAAAGAAGAATGAGCTTATTTATAGGAAAACATTGTTTTGATAATTGCACGTTTTGAGGCTCAATTATTATAGTATAATACCTTCATCTATACCTCCATTTTTAATTTAGTCCTACAAGTATTATCAATCTTGCACACACCCCCTAATAGTACACAAATGTGAATCAATAGTTTCATACATGTGAATCGACACTAAATTTTCATGTGAACTAATAGCAATTAATTGCTCATTTATCCCAGATTAATTACCCGATTGATTAATATAACCTCCAGAAATTAATTATTATCAAAATAAATATTAATTTGCACTAACACAAATAATCCTAACCTGATGGAAATATTAATTTCATCTTTAATCAACACGAACTTAATCATCATTAATATTATAACTCACAATATTTATGACGAAATCATTCCCGGAAAGAGGGGCTTTCGAGATAAGGATTTCTCCCTATTGGTGTGCAATTAGGTGACCAAACCCTTTCCTCGACAAAACTTTCTAGAGATCGTCGATATTACAAATAATAATATGAATAACTTTTATCGTCTCTCAATTATTGATTTAATAATATAAAATATTATGTAGATGATACTATGACAATAATTGAATCAATAATATGAGAGATATTATGGAGCAATTCTTTGTAGAAATAATTGAGTGACTTCTCACGTAAGCATCGATAATCGATAACGTATACTTTCTTATGCGACCGAGCGTATTCTTGTACTTTTACTCTAGGGTAGTTCAACGGTTTAACGGTAAAACTTTTGTTATTATTTTTATAAAAAGATATTTTTGTCGTTTTCAAACTCGAATGATACTTTCATTATAGGGTCCCTTTAATGATTGTGTCGTCATACAAATATTTTTGTTAAAAGCGAATATTCACGACCAATCAAATATTTTAAAACCACTTGCTTACTTTGAAAAATTTGTAAATATTACCCACATCTATAACATTATATCAAATCCACACCATAATATTCAAAAATATATTTCAAGAAAAATTAATCTTTATTCATAAAACTTGGGGTCTTCTGATCATGCCATTAGAACACCGGATCATGAACAAAATCAAAGTTATTGATGGTCAAACTAGGGTTGACCAAGCTGTCCGAATGATGTTTCTAGAAAACTGTGGCGCCCCCAAATCCGGTATCTTCGACTCGGCGGATGGTGCTTTACGGATATGCGATTATAGAGCGAGGTTTCAAGCCACAGCAGAGCAAATCGAGCTTTCCTCACCTCGGTGTCCACTTGGTGTGGAGCGAACCTCACCGATTCATTAAACTTGGCGTGTTTGGGGAACCGTCATGTCTCCTTGCTTCAATTCCGAAACCGCATCTCCATCCTTCCTTACATGCTAGTGGGAAAGTAGTTCTCGAAGAATATCTCCTTGAACCTTACGATGTTAGAACCTCTATCCAGACCCTAGCCTAATTGGCCTCCCACCAAAGTTGGCATCTCCTTCATTCATCATATAGATTGCAAAGGCAACCTTCTAGGCCTCGTTGACATTTGCTATCACAAATGCCTTCTGGATTTCCTTCACCACGTTTGGGCTTCGATATGGTCCATAGTTCCTTGAACTCGTGGACCCACACTTTTAAAATCCTTAAGCGTAGTAGCTTGTACTTACACGAGATTTACGAGAATGTTAGCCCATTCTATTAAACATTCTTTGTTAAAAGATTTATAAACTCCTACATGGGGTTAACTTGGACCTCCTCAGGTTGATTTATGTTCGCACCTTGATTATGTGGTACTCTTCTTGGCGGCATTTCTTTGTTATAATAAACCACACATTTCATTATTATTCATTTCTTGTTAGTTAGTTATTATTCAATTTTAAACAATAGCCTAAACATTCATTACTCAACATTTTTTCGACAAAGAGGCATATTACTTCATTCATTTGTAGTATAATACTACATCGGTTACATTACTACGGCTAAAAGTGATTACATTACTTTCCATACATTGCTTTCCAAAATTGGGATTTACAAAGACTACCCTTTGTTATGCAAAAGAGGGTTTTACGTCACTACTAGATACACAATATTTACATGCCTAATCTACTCTATCTACTAATAGAATACATACGCCTTAAGGCATTCTCAAAATTAAATCATGGCAAGGCCAAATGATAATATCACGGTGATAGTATCTGGCGTCGCGCCTATTTCTCTGGGATAACCAACTACTGCGGTTTGAAGTCGCATGAGAACTCCTATGAATATAGGACATCGTCCCTATCTTTTGCTTCTTGGTCTTTAGCTCCCCCCTGAGCTCAAAGACCTCTTGTTTCAGCTCATGGACCTTGTCCTTGGCCAAAATCCTCTCATCGTGTTCCTGCTCCCACATGGACTCCACGTCTGTCTTATCTTCTATAATGGCCTGGACCTCTGCTTTCAGCTCCTTAACCTCCTAACAGTAGTGGATGTTTCTATCCAACACTAATATAAAAAGCGACATCATCGACTCCCCCGGAGCTATCTCTGCTGTTATAGCTACTGGGTTGAAAGAAACTACCTCCACCTCTTCCTCTAGCATGCCGTCGAACACGGACATGAGGTCTAAGCTCTCTGAGTCTCCAGACTCAACCACTACCACTTCAGGCTCTGCTGCTAGGGGGTTCGGTATAATCTCTATTTAATTAATCGATCCTTCACTAACTACCTATACATCTCTATTTTCTCCTGACATCTACAATAACACAAATAAGTTTGATTAGTACACGTCAGTAGAATAATAAAAACAAATAACATATATAATGCATTTTTATAAGGTTAACTTCCATCTTTTATTTCTTTGACTTTTCTTAAGGTTATGACTTAAGGTTTAAATTCCCCCTTAAGTTTTATAACCTAAGGCTCTGATACCAACCTATGACGCCCCTAAATTAGGGTATCTTCCAACCCGATAGATGGTGCTACAGGTCTTCTGATTCACACAAACATTGATTGAAATGCCTCGAAAAAACGAATATGTCTTGTATATATTCAAAATAATATTAACATTCCCGGTTCTTTATAATAGTTACATTTGTCCTTGTCATAATATCAAATATTATTCTTACAAAACTATACTATTACATAAGTAATTACATGGGTTACTTATACGTCTTCCCTTTATCCTTACTGGGATCCAGTCGGTCAAGATTCGATCTTAATTGCATTCCTATGGTTCAAGCAAGAGTGAGCCTAACTAGCTCAACAAGTACAACAATTTTAATAAAACTAGCATGCTTGAAACATAGGAATCATATATCTTCAATAACTGAACAATAGTTACGAAGTACTATCGATAATTCAAAATAGCACTTCTTTTCATTCAAAACATTTTACAACAACAATATTCAGTAAAACATCAATTCCGGTCCAAGACCATGAGCATTTTAAAAGTACTTTGAAAAGGACATCCTGGCACTAAGTCCGTAAGTTTGGCATAGCTTACGAGTACGTCTAGGTGATCAGCTTATAGTACTCTATGTTAATCAACACTACATTCATTAACCGTGTATACGTTAAAGTTGTGGCAACCTCACGTGCCTGTCGTTTGACGACAAAATAATTTAGCATACTTAGTCTCCTTTTGAAAACCACACCAATATTAGTTTGGTAAATCCTTGTCAATACTTGAAAGATTATAAACATATCATAAGTCTAATTTGAAAAAATTGGCATTGACTTCATTGGACATTAATTCATGTGTAAGAATATATGAATCAAAAAGCTTGTCCAGATTGAACTGGAACATGGGCTAGAATACTTGCCTTTAGCGTCTGCTACAGATATATCACGTGCACTTTAAGTCTTTAAGGTCTCTACAGTAAATGATAACATCACATATCACATTAGGTCATGAATAATCATACATGGTTCCTAAAGAATCTTACCCTACTTCTCAATCTAATTACGTATTAGATTTGTTATTATTAGTTAAAGCTTTTAGTTATGTCATTCTTACGTTCACATGTAATTGACTTTCTTTAACCTAAGTGATCATACTTAAGGCTTAAATATATCTTAATAATGTTGCATTAAGATCCTTAGTTAATTGTTCATCATTTAATACCAATGCTCAACATATAAACATTCTTCATTATCTAGACCCTAAGGCTGGTGCTTCGGCGCCAGCTTTCCTTATCTGTGCCCCGCTGCGGCGTCACATGCTAGGCTAAGAAACCGGACTTCGGTATTTGCGACGAGTCCCTTACGCGTTCTGGTCGTGATTGCGGCTTTAAAATTCGAGGGTTGAGGCTATTTCAACCTTTTCTGGTAGCGGGATATTTTTCTTGGAGTCGTATTTGCAGTACGGACTCTGTCTGACGAACAATTTTGATGATTTTTCATTTTGTGAGATTCTCGGACTCGTAACTTCTTTGTTATAAGTCCGAATTGGCTCGTTCAAGAGCCTACGGTTCTAAATCATATACTCTACGTGTTCATGCAAGAATTTTATCTATTAAACCGTTAACTAAAAATTCACCTATTAGTTCATTTTTAGCGAAAGCGATAAGCGTCCGTGAGCGTTCAGCGCTCTTTTCTTACGTTCTAAAAGTCGAATTGGTCATTTTGTGTCCAAAACTCTATAATGCCAAATAAGACTTGACTCCATAGTAAATTAACGTTTAGAGTTCAAACATAAAATTCAACTTCACTTGAGAATTTCACTAATTGACGATTATCGTCCCAATCGTGTGAATTAAAGACAAAACTTCATTACTAACGATTTGTTCATCATTCTAAATGGATTCATTTCATTAACTAGACATCTCAACCTACATATTACAAAACTTATCTTTAAACTAGGTTATAGCTTATTCTTCATAAGTTCATAACTTAACCAATTATACATTACAAGCTTTCATTTCCTTATGACTTATTATTGATTTAAGTCCTTTAAGTAACATTATTGCATCTTATCAATCATAATAACTTCTTAAAGTAAACATATGACAAGTTCATTATTGTTCTTCATTAGTTCATAACTTATCCAAGTTTGAAATACTTAATCATTACTTATGCGAAACTTGTGTCCATTGCTTATCGATCCTCGTATGTTCTTAGCATACATGATCATTAAGTTACACTTCTCTTATCACCCTACAATGGTAGAGATAGAAGAGATAAAATCATTTACCTTTGATGACTAACTTCTTCTTCTTGGAAATCTAACAAAGGATGTTAAGCTTAATAGTGCTTATTCTCATTTTGCTTGGCCATTACACTTTTTCCTTGGTCATTAAACAAAAGTCTTGGTCACCAAGAATAACCACATTAACATGGGTTTCCCCATGGGTCACAACAACTCAATGGATCTAGCTTGGCTTGGATTTAATTAACAACTTAACTTTGGGCTTGTATTACCAATTTACTTGGACTCCTCATTAACCACCATTTGGGCTTTACATTACTAAACACTTGGGCTTAAACATTATTTCATCTTGGGCTTGCCCTTAATGTTTATTGGACTTGTACTTCCTCTGAATCCACTCTTCCATTTCATTAGACTTAATCATAACGTTCTAAATTTTAAGTACGCATGCAAAATATTTGTGTTTTTCCATACTTGAATTATTATTACATAATCCATCTCACCTCGATATTATAACGTTACGTATTTCTCGGAAGTTCAAAAATAATTCCCGAACGGAAAATGATGAATAGTGTTTTTCAGAAAATTTCTCGGAAAGCTTTTATTTTCGTCTTGGAAATTCAAACACTTTAATTCCTTCACATAGTTAAAGTAATACAACGTTTCGACGTTTCTAGGTTATAAAATGACATACATCTTATTAACACATAATAATATTTACAAATAATATTATTTTGTTCAATATTTAATTCTTTCAAGTATTTTACAAAGGATCCGAATTTACCGGTCGTTACAAAATCCAAAAACCTTCGAGAACAGTTTCTGGCTGGTACTTTGACCAAGCCAGATCTTGTTCATGTGATGTTGTTAAGCTATAAGAGTGTGTCACTTTTTGTAATATCCCGAGTGTTTATGAGTTGAGTATATGATACGATCCTTATAAAAGGAAATGAATGAGTAAAGAGTATATAATACTCAAAATATAATTGAGTTCAAGTGAAAGTTATGAAATAAAACCTAGAATTTGTTGAAGAAATTAATATAGTAGGAAATATTAAATCTATATTAAGGTAGCGTGTTGAAGTTATTCAATGATAAATTTTTAAAGTTTTAAAGAAATTTGATGAAATCTGAGTAAGATAGGGTTTGGTGATTAGAGGACGGAATCCTTATAAAGGGGAAGGATGTGACAACCCAGTTTTTTGATAATTATTAAAATAAGAATTTAATAAATAAAATTCTTATTACGAGATATTTTGAGATTGAGTAATTAAACATATTTGTTATATAATTTAATATAAGTGATTTGGTGTGAAGTGAATATATATATGTATATATATATATATATATATATATATATATATATATATATATATATATAGGAAAGTGAGGTGTAATGGTTAATTTAGTTATTGAGAAAATTAAATGAAATTATTATGGAAATGAAATTAATGAATAATATTAGTTAATTTAATTAAGTTAAAAATAATATTATGGAATAATATAATTTGATTATTATGCATTATTGCAATGAATTTATTATGAATTAAATCTCATAAATAATGTGAGTAATTCACTTAATTAAAATAGTGAATTAATGTAAAGTAATTAAAATAAGAATTTAATGAATAAAATTCTTATTATGGCGTGTTTTAGTAAAATGAGAGAGTAATGTATATTACATATAAATATAATATGTTAATGTAATTTGATTGTGAGTTTAAGTAAATAGCTAAAATATTTATCAGAATAAAATAAATATTTTAGTTGGAATATTTATGAAATTTAAAATAAATATTTGTTGGAATGTTATATACAAATTACAAATTATCTTTTTAATTTAAATTAAATGATTTAAAATACTATCAATCATATTTATATATTTAAATCTTTACAATTTAAATTAATTCCCTTTAAATTACGTTCATGTGTGTGACCCTATAGGTTATTATTACATTGACAATAATTTTAAAATCATATTATAAAATTATAAGCGATTGAAATGCGGCATCTACTAATGCATCACTGCTACCCAAGTAATAATAAGATCGATGATTCGATCTGACCTTTTGTGACCAATGTTTCAATGTAATTTAATCCTTTTAACCTTAATATCCTAGATTAAACTCTAGTCATGGAATGTGTCATACTCTTCATAATTTAATCTGAGTTTTCTTGATCAATGAGTAGACTATATGAAACAAATCACTATTTGAGCATGAACATGCATTTCATAGTCCCACTCAATCAAAAGGCCTATGGATATCACCCCTAATACATAGGGAGGTAAAATTCCATCTAGATCACTCATATTCCTCACAAGATTCATGATGTACCAAATAATCACCATTATAGTCCACCACATAAAGGTGACCTTTGATGATATCAAAGAAGATAAATTCTCGTGTAATATAGTAATTTAAATTAATTAGGATCATTACTTCATTGTCACTATGAGAATCTAATAATGACACTTAAGCATAATGCTCCACATAGAATTCTCATGGTGGGGACATCCGATTACATCGTTCTCTAACATGTTACCTATGAATTGACTTAATATCTCATATAATTATGACCCGATGAGATTAGGTCATCAGTTAATCCACATACTAGTCTCGATGCATCATTGTTGTCCCATCAACAATGATACTCGACAAGGACTTTTAAGAATAATGATACTAATTATAATTATATAATCTCATGTTTGTCACATACTTGAAACTATATAATTTGTATCAATATTCTAAGGAATTTTATTATGTTAACATTTATATAACGATAAATAAAACCATAATAAAATTATTCATTCATTCAATCAAATATAATATCAAAATGTTAAGCAATTATATCAAATATTGGCCTCTAAGGCACAAACTCAAACAGTCTCCCACTTGCACTAGAGCGATCACTCATGTATCTAATACCCATGGAACTAGTGTGACCTTGCGTTATACATTGCGACAAAGCCTTGGTCGATGGATGCGTAACATTATCATATGTTGGCACTCTTCCTATACACCTCCTCTATCAATGATTTAGCGGATGAGATGGTACTGCTTTAAGTATATGCTTGGATCGTTGGTGACATTTGGGTTCCTTAGCCTCTATAATGGCTCCATTATTATCCAATATAAACTTAACCGGTCAAAAATGGTTGGAACAACACCAAGTTCATTGACAAACTTTTAATCCATCTGACCTCCTTGGCCACACTAGAAGCAACAATATACTCGACCTCTACATTGTAGAGATAAGCTCTTGTCTCTTGCCTTGAACTCTTCCATTCTTGACACCACCATTAAGGCAAAATAAAAAACATGGTAGAGACTTATAGTCATCATTCTCGATCTGGAATCTAAGCATCTGTGTAACCCTTCTTTGCCGGATTAAGTCTTCACCTCCATATACGAAGAATGAATCTTTAATCCTTTTTAGGTACTTAAGGATATTCTTGACTTTTGTCGAATGACCTTCACACGGATTCGATTTGGTATCGCTCGTCAATGCTCAAAGCATCTGAGACATCTTAACAGTACATATCATTGCATACATGATAGATCGATTCTTAGAAATATAAGGGATCTTTCTCATCGCTCATCATCATCTTGTGATGTAGGACATTAGGCCTTAAAGATCTTTATACCATGAGTCATGGGTAAGTGTCCTCTTTTGCTTCTTGAATGCTAAACCATTTCAACACTTTATCAATATATACTTTGACTTAGGTCAAGCATTTTCTCCATCTATCTCGATAGAACCCGATACCTAAAATGTAGGTTGCATCGCTAAATCTTTCATGGAGAAACATTTTCCTAGCCATGTTTTTCTGACTGTAATGAAGGAATGACATTCCAGATAATTAATATGTAAATCGACATATAATACTAGAAATACTGATGTGACTCCCACTAACCTTCTTATATACACAAAGTTCATCTTCATTTTTAATAAAGCCATACTCTTTGTTACTTCATCAAATCAAAGATTCCAACTTGAGAGAGGCTTGCTTCAATCCATAAATAGATCGATCGACTTACATACCTTTCCGGCATCCTTGGATGACAAAACCCTCGGGTTGTGTCATGTACACATCCTCGAGAGATTTCCGTTAAGGAAGCGAGTTTTGACATCCATCTGCGATTTACGTGTCGTAAAAGGCGCAATAACAAGTAAGATCTGATGGATTTAACCATTGTCCTTTGGAGAAGGTTTCATCATAGTCGACACCTTGAACTTGTTTGTAACCTTTTGTTACCAGTCGACCTTTGTAGGTTTGTACATTACCATCCATGTCGGTTTTCTTCTTGAAAACCCACTTGCACCTGATTGGTTTTACCCTTTGGGTGGATTAACAAAAGTCCATACTTGGTTAGTATACATGGAGTCCATTTCGGATCTCATGTCTTGAATCCATCTCTTAGAATCTGGTCCATTCATAGCTTCTTGCTATATGAAGTGAGCTCATCTGATCTATGAGCATCACATCGCCGTTTTGAGTTCTGAAGATATCCATAATATCTCTCGGTCTCTTGGCGTGTCCTACGGATCTCACGAATTCCTTATGTAATTTGGCGGGTTCACTTTCCACAACATCTTGTGGTTCTACTCACGTTCTACTTTCGGGTTCAATGATATTACGTGGTTCTCGAATTTTTTTGAGTTCTACTTTCCTCCCTTTTGTTTCCTTTAGAGACAAATTCTCTTTCTAGAAAAATACCGATTCGACGACAAACAATTTATTCTCGGAAGGTTTGTAGAAATAATACCCTTTTGTTTCTTTTGGGTATCCCACAAAATTACATTTGTCGGATTTGGGTCCGAACGTCGAATCGGATGTTTTACAAATGCCTCATAACCCAAATCTTCATGAATGACATACTAGGGCGTTTCCCAGTCCACATCTCATATGGTGTCTTGAGCCGTCTTTGTAGGAACACGGTTAAGTGTGAATGCATTTATGCATAGGGCATGACCCAGAAGCTTATTGGAAGATCTGCACGACTTCATCATTGATCGTACCATGTCGATAAGGTCATGATTTCTCCTCTTAGATACACCATTCCATTGTGGTGTTCCGGTGGAGTGAGCTGTGATATAATACCACACTTCTTTAGAAGGTCATCAAAGTCTTGGCTTAAGTATTCACCTCTTCAATCGGATCGAAGGGCTTTTATGCTTTTGCCCAAATTAGTTTTGAACTTCATTCTTGAATTCCTTGAACTTTTCAAAGGATTGGGTTTGTGTCTCATAAGATACACATATCCATATCTCTTGAAGTCGTCGATAAATGTAATGAAGTAATAAAACCTACTTCTTGCTAACGAACTCATGGGTCCACATACATCACTATGTATAAGTCCAAATAAATAAGCTAGCCGGTTCAACGTGTCCAGATGAAAGGGCTTTAATCGTCTTGCCTAATAAATAAGACTCATATATCTCTCATATGATCCAAAATCAAATGAATCCAAAACCCATCTTTATGGAGTTTGGATATCGTTTCTCATTTATATGGCCTAAGCAGCGATGCGAGATATGTCGGATTTAAATAAATTGATTTAAATCATTTTGTATTTATGTTATAGATAGGCATTTCTAAATCAAGAATATAAAGACCATTAAACAATTGTGCGAACACCATAACATATATTATTTAAGTAAAAGCGAACAACGATTGTTCTTTATTATAAATGAAAAACATTTCTTGTCCATACAAAAGCGAAATAATGTTTTTGCTTATAAGCGGAGACCTGAAATAACAATCTTCTAATTCTAAAACTAGCCCAGTGGGCAAAAGATAAATGATAAGTTCCTACGGCCCGTCTGCATGACTTTTGCTCCATTTCCGACTCGTGGTCAACCTCTCCTTTTGTCAAAGTCCTACTCCTTGAAGTTCTTGCATATTAACATAAATGTGAGAACCATCGATGTATCAAATACCCATGATGTAGAAGTAGACAAGTTGACTTCTATAACATATATACAATCGAATCGAAGTCACACTTCCTTTCTTTTCTTCACTTCTTCCAAATAAAGCGTGACAATTCCTCTTCTAGTGTCCAGGTTTTCCACAGAAGTGACAATTACCTTCTTTAGCCACCCCGCCTTTAGGCTTTAAAGCCTGTTTGGTTTTGGAATTGGGTTTGGCACCAGATTTAGATCCTATCTTCTTCTTGACTTTCCAATTTCCCTTAGCATTCCCCTTTTGCACCATCATTATGGGAGTGAATCCTGCCTTTTTCATGTTGTTCTCGGCAGTTCTTAACATGCTCAACAACTTAGTATGGGGTTTCTCAATTTCATTCATAACAAATTGAGGTAGTTCTTATTTGAAGGATTAAAAACAAGATCGGTTTGGGCTTAGGGTTAATTAGAAAACCCGACCTATCAAAGTACTCAATATACCCAATCATTTTTAGCACATGTGGACCAAGCTGGATCACGTTCACCCATCTTACGATTGATCTGGCCTTGCTTGTATCATACCTCTCTTATCGAGCATGCCTTTTGAACAATTTCTTGAGATGCTCGATCATCTCATAAGCATCCATCGACTCATGTTTGCTTACGAAGCTTCGGCGTTCATGGTTGCTAGCATGAGATAAATCACGTCCTGAGCATCATCTTGATGCTTCTTATAAACATCATGCTCTTGCGTCGTCTGATGTCAATTTGGTCTTTGCGGGAATGGACTTTTTGAATGACATATAGCTTGCGGCTCTTGTTTGAGGACAATCCTCGAGTTCTATGCGATCGAAGAAAATTAATTCCAATCATCTTGTCCTTCTCGAGGGTGATCGTGATGAAAGACTACTTGTGTTGTTGTTGGTTGCCATTGATATCTATAATTTATAAGTGCGAAAATAATAAGTCGAATTACGAGTTGATATTATGTAATTGATAATAGTATATTCAAAAATACCTCCACTATTTATTCAAATTAATAGCCCTCACCATTAATTGGAAAGCATTTTCTATTAAATCTTTCTAGTGAGCCAAGATCGATATTTCATTATGACTTAAGTTAGCTTTGGCTAATCTATTAAAACAATTATTTGGGTAGAATGACCCTTTTATCAATTATATCATATATAACTCTTGGATAGTTTGGTAAACAACATTTGTTTCAAGTCCATCTAATGGTAAACTCTATACCCTCTAAATCCACTAATCCTGATTGAGATAACTTGGTTAAGTCGGACCAATGATTTTAACAGTTTGGATATCACAAGTATCTATATCGCATCTTACCCTAGATAAATAGGGTACTTTGCATTGTAACCCTACATCTATTAATCAAGGTCTTGATGAGTGTTATTCATTGGAAGGCATCGGTTTAGACTTAATAATTTAATGAGGGTTTTTATTAATAAATTTAGATCTCACCAATTTTAATCTTATTAAGCATGCATTATTTATCATATCATATCTCTGAGCATAAATAAAGTGGAAAATAAAATAAATGTCACGATTATGGCCCAATCCACGCATCAATCTTTTAAAGCTATTGAAAGATTGAAGGTCGATCTAAAAGTGGTAAAAGATCTCAAAATAGTAGCTTCCTTGAGATCTTCCTCATCCATATGCCTCATCTCCATCATCATCTTTCCATCGTGATCTTCATCTTGTCATCTTCATAATTATAGATTATTACATGACGTAAAGAACCTCAAGTTACATTCGAGGGATTTAGATGAGAAGAGAATATTACATTGGAATTTATAGAAAGGCCGCGACAAATGCAAGCCGTATTTCAAAACCAAAACCACTAACTTTATGGGTTGAAAAAGCCGTAGCGTGCACCATACATATCACAATAAGCACATAACAATTTATATATAATTAAAAACTATATATAACATATTGGGGTCACGACCATGCGAAATGCGCATAACGATGGGGGTCGAGGGGTCTCCCCTAGCGATTGTCTCGACACCCGGTCGAAACGGTCGAGAAGCAACGCTTCATATCTATGTTGTAGAATTTTTCCATACGAATCTCTGAAAATAGTTTGAGAATCATATATTTAATCCACCAAAACACCCATAATAACAATACACCGATTACATATCATATATGTCTGAGTTCAATTAATCTTAATAAACAGAATCTTCATTCTTCTAATCCAATTAGAACATAAGATGTATTGTTATTATTCACCGTATAAGATCTGAAATAACGAACATCATATACATGCATATCTATGCTTGATATTCATTACATACGCCTTACAGACGAGAATAATATATGCAATTTCGGTCTATGTAAAATTGTATCATCATATATCATATATATCAAAACAATATAATCGATTTTGAGATCGATAAAATTGTATCATCATATATCATATATTTTGAAAAAATATAATTAATTTCAGATCGATAAAATTATATCATCATATATTATATATATAAAAAAAATAATAAAACACATAATCTGATTTAATCGTTTTTTCTGATAGTAGCTCGATACCCTTTGTTGGGTTTGACCGGCATAAAGCTGCTGACGAAATAAATAATTGAAAGAACGATTGCGAAACCCTAAAATAGGATCCATGCAAAAAAAATAAATTAATGGTTAGAAATTATCTGATTATTATTAAAGCTAGAATTGATGCGATCAGATCTCCAATGCAATTCAAATGAAGCTGCGTCTCTACGGTATCCACACGAGCATCCCGCTAATCGTCC
The DNA here is from genome assembly GCA_020205615.1 of Panax quinquefolius. Lineage (NCBI taxonomy): Eukaryota > Viridiplantae > Streptophyta > Magnoliopsida > Apiales > Araliaceae > Panax > Panax quinquefolius. Next base: position 48,452,438 of record CM035160.1, on the reverse strand, counting down.
TACGATCTGCGATAAAAGGACGCTGATTTTAGCCACCAAGGATGAGGATTTTGAGAAACTCTCTTCTAGTCTCTACAAGGCGACTAGGGTTTTGTTTTGATGTAATCCTAAAATGGTTGATATATATCATATATATAGCGATTAAAGGAATTAATCAAAACCTAATATAATTAAAATCAAATTTATATATATATATATATATATATCTATAATTAAGTCTTACTTAATTAATATATACATATATATAATTATCCTTTTAATTTAAATTAATTTAAATACTATCAATCGTATTGATATATTTAAATCTTTACAATTTAAATTAATTCCCTTTAAATTATGTTACATGTGTGTGACCACATAGGTTATTATTACATTGACAATAATTTTAAAATCATATTATAAAATTATAAATAGTGAGTGGCATCTAGTAATATCACTTTGCTTTTTAGTAATAATAAGATCGATGTTTCGATGCAAACCTTTTCTGTGACCAATGTTTCAATATAATTTAATCCTTTTAACCTTGAATATCCTAGATTAAACTTCGAGTCATGGAATGTGTCATACTCTTTATAATTTAATCTTAGTTTTCTTGATCGATAGGTAGACTATATGAAACAAATCACGATTTGAGCATGGCCATACATTTCAGAGTCTACTTTCGATCAAGAGGCTATGGATATCACCCACAATATGTAGGAGGGTTAAATTCCATCTAGAATACTCATATTCCTCACCACGATTCACGATGTACCCAATAATTACCTTTATATTCCACCTATTAAAGGTGACCTTTGATGATATCAAAGCACATAAATTCTTATTGTAGTAATATAGTGATTTGAATTGGAGGATCATTACATCATTGTCATTATGAGAATCATGTGACTCTTTGAATAATGCTCACATAGAATTCTCATGGTGGAGTGCATCCGGTATATGATTTCTCTAACGTATTTCTATGCATTGACTTAATATCTCATATATTTATGACCAATGAGTTTGGTAATATCATATAATCCACATCTTAGTCTCAATGCGTCTTTGTTGTCCCATCAACAATGATACTCTGAACTAAAGGACTTTTAGAATAATGATACTAATTATAATTATATAATCTCATGTTCAAGTCACATACTTGAGAACTAGGGTGAGCATGATTGCGGTTTTTGAAGTCAAACCACTTTTAAATCGCTTAGGTGCGGTTTGAAAATTCAAAACCTACATGGAGCCGCTTGTGATTGATGCGGTGGGGTTTAAAAGTGTCTTGCGGTGCGGTTTTTAGTTGGTGTGGTTTTTGTTCCAAAACCAGATTGAAAACAACAAAAGTCTAAGCCTTTAATAAAATTTAACATAAAACTTACATCGAGCAATTAACTTGGTGGCGTAATTACGTGATGAGAATAATATCAAGCATATAACAAAAGTTCCTTCATGGAATATGTCAAATTCACCGTCAAATCATAGAATAGTGAGATAGGTAAAATAGTTTTAGTTTATAATAAAGGAATAATGCTTTAAAACTAAAACATACTGCTATATAAAATAACGGAGACCATATATTCGGTAAAAAGCAAGAAGGTTTATCTAGTTCCCAAAAATTAAAAGTATATCTTGGAGATAAAATGAAATTCTATCTTATATATTAGGGAAGACTTATAGAATATAATCTAACTATACCTAATTTGAAAAATAATCACATTAGACTATTCTTATTATAACATTGACGTTAACAATACATCCAGTCTCTGAACCAACGAATTTGGCCCCTCATCTATAAGCCCTCCAATAACACGTCAAACAAATTTGAAATTCCAAAACCCAATTTAGCAATTTCGACTCTATAGCCTATATCAATCTTCTTTACAATTGGTGAAAAATGACAATATAAGCGTGGAGTTTTCTCTAGCGTGTTCGAATGAAAAGTAACTTTAAATTTACTAGAGATAATACATACATCGCACGCGTAGGTGCGAAAGTTTCGGTTTATACGTGCATGTTTTGGCTAGTAACCAAATCGGAACAATAAATTTGGTTATTGAACCCACCTAAAAAGCACTTGCATCTGTAGGAGCCGTTAGTGCGGTTTTTAATTGATGCGGTGATCACGGCGGTTTGAGTGCGATTTGATTTCTAATTTGGTTACTGCACTCAATACTACTTGAAACTATATAATTTATATCACTATTCTAAGAATTTTATTATGTTAACATTTATATAACGCAGTAAATAAAACCATAATAAATCATTCATTCATTCAATCAAATATAATATCAAAATGCAACAATTATATCAAATAATCGGCCTCTGGAGCTGAAACTCTAACGAGTTCTCTATGAGATTGGAGAGAAACTTTGAGAATTCAAGGGAGGAGAAGAGATTATTCAAGCAATTCACCTCTTCTCTAGCTAGTCGAAGAAGAAATTAAAAAGTACAAACCCACTATTTGAGTTTTCTAAGTTGTTGAGATGTTTTCATAGATGTTAAGTTGAGAAATTTGATTATGATGGTTATATATGTTATTAGATATATATAATCTATTATAATTAATCTATAAGTGGTCTTAGAGTAATCAAACTCTTGAGAACTTATTAAGATGAATAATATGAGTTTTTGTTTAATATACGTATTTTGAGTCTGTTTTTGAGACTAAAATTGGTTAGGATTTGTAGTGCTATAATTGTAAAATTGGTGATGGATTGTGTTAATATGATTAGAAACAAAAATAATGTAAGTTGAATGAATATATTTGGCTAAGAAAATGAATTACGTGGTAATCGATTATTGTAAATATGTAAAATAAGGAAAGTCAGTATGAACATGAGAGTTTTGGAGTCCAGATTTAGGCTAGTTAGTGTTTGTAAATTGTCATAATTTAGTATGTTGTATTTATAATAATTACGAATCAATAGAATCAAAGCGTGAACTAATTTGGATATATGTATAACTTTAATTAACAGAAGATTAGTAGTAGGAGAAAGGTCGAAAATTGCGCAACGAGAAAATTTGCAAGTCTGGGATTACGCTAGTATAAGCTTGCACTATCTTCTAAGCCTTTTGGGGCATATCACCTCTGGCAATAAAGCAAGACGCGCGCTCGAGGGTTAATAAGCGCAACAGTGCGCTCTAGGTTTTGTCAAATGTGATCGTTTTGACCTCTTATAGTAAAACAACCATAACATTTTCATACTGAATCCGGAATTGAGGAGATTTACGATGATCGACTGAAGGGAAGAATATACCTAAATCTTTTTATTCTTTAAGTTATTAGATTTGAGGTCTGGGGAACGAGGTAATAAATGGTCATGTGTGTGTTGTGTTTTAGGAGACAATTGATGAGGACACAGCGGGCGTATCGACGAGTGTAAAAGGCTTTCATTTATAAAAGATGACTGTTCTAAGTTGCTAAAACATAGATATGTTAATACGTATAATGATGTAGCACCATTACTAAAGAGATGTATTAGATAAGTTGTATAGCATAATACCAAGCTTTTACAGTAGACCCGAAACTCCAAGCAGGCGAATGACCGTCGAATCATTTAACGTTTAGAAAGTGTTAATGAGCACGTAAAATCTGTTTCAAGTCAAATGAAATGAATATTTATAAGATATGAAACCGGGGTTAATATAAATCGAATAAATAGCCCTAAGCAGGAGCTTAAACACTTGAATGAACTTAGTAAAGGACCTAAGAAGTAATAAAGTGAGATGTAAGTCGTTATACACAATCAAATTGAACATTGTGTATTGATGATGTGGAAGGTTGTCATTTATGAGAGTAAAGTTTACATTATGACTACCATACATTGCTATGTGACTAATAGTTAATGGGAATGATTATATAATGTTATTGTGCTTAGCAATTTTTCTAGAATAGTTAAGTTGTGCTTATAATAATAAATAAATACGGATCATTGGTTGAAGATATAATAGTAAATCAATATGGATCGGCTGGTTTAAAGTTTTAATAGTAAAATCGTTATGGGCCAATTTAGCTTTAAGTTTTTATAGTAAATTAATATGGACTGAAGTCTGCTTTAAAAATAAATTAATTTTAGATAGTTATGAATTAGTTACTATGTGGTCCTTTTCCTCATATAAATACAAGTCATTCTACATTATTTCTTCACAACCACTTTGAAACTCTATACGGAGAGAAAGAAGAGGAGATTCTTCGCTACTGCCCTACTTGATAGATTCAATCTTCTACTAAGGTGAAAATTTGTTATTTATTTCATATTAGCATACGATATTATTTTCAGATTCGTAAAGAATATTAAATTAGATTCAAGTATTAAGTAAAGGATATTATTTGTTGTATTTCAGAAGGGGTGTTATTTATTTCTGTATTAAACATTACGATATTATTTTTAGTGATCAAGTAAGCTTTATTATCTTACGCTTGATATTTGTAAGGGATAATAATTATTGTATTCACGAAGAGGTTATTTTCTCAATGCACGTAAGCAAGGGGTATTATTTCTTTCATATTCAT